>VZRZ01008569.1:72876-103414 GCA_013398175.1 Climacteris rufus
TTTTTTTTAATGAGGAAAAAAGCCAGAATTGTATTTTCAAAAATTAAATGCTACTGCTGGACAAGATGGACAATCACCTTTATGGATTAAATCATATGTCTGAATGTTCCAGGGAAATATTCTCTAAAGAAATGTACCTCTATATTTGTGAAGAATGATAAAGAATAAAGATTGAATGAAACAGTCTAACTGTCAAAACCTGAGTCAAATTTGTAAGCTAGCAATCTTTTCTAAAGTCTCATAACAGCAGCTATCACCAAAATATATGCCTGAATTGCAAGAGAGAATATCTAGTTACAGAAGGTGTAGTGGAAGTAGTATATTCAGTTACCTTTAGATGTTTATATAGGCTTCACTGCCATAAATACTTAAGAAGAAACGAGGAGCTATAGACCAGTAGCCCAGATAATCAATGTCTGAACCCCATTGAATTTAGAAGAAATATAGGTCCTCAAGAGCTGAGTGCTTAGAGCAGCAGTGATTAAGCAATTTTATTTGAGTTTTCTCTAATGCCCATGAGAAGCTAAATAGGAAGAACTTATTTGCATTCTCTTTCGTGGTGATCTGCAAGCATTTGTGACAAGTGATATAAATAATTCTCATCACAGCTTCACACTCTGATTTCATTTTTCACCCTGAAATGTCTTCTCATCTGCCAGTTGCATTGCATCAAGGAACACTGACATTGCAGCTTTAGACAGTTCCCCTGTGTGTTTGCAATAAGGAAATTGTCAACTTTACCCATCCTTTGTTTCTGTCCCTAAAAAAAGCATCATTTAAAGGAAGTCATAGTTTAGTCTCTTACAGACGAAAAATCTTTACTAATAGCCAAAAGATTTTGAAAATGAAGATTTTTGTAATTAAATGGTCATTTTATAGAAAAGAAATTATAATAAGATGCTAGCAATCCATTCTAGACTTAAACTTCATTAAATTAACACAGTTTAATCTCTGCGCAAATTTCAATAAGAAGACTGACATAAGACTACTTGAATATGGTCATGAAGCTTGTGACAGTGAAAAGTTACTGAGTGAAATATGGGCAAAGATGTATTCAAAGCTAAATTATGCAAACAGACCAATTCTAAATTTATTTTAAAACACAGAAGCATCTTTCCAATCCTTGCTGTATACTTTCTGCTATGTTTGCCAAAGCCTTCATTTTACTAAATTCTGCCTGCATTCCTATTTCCATTTCTTTCCATTTTAATTCCCCTTTTTCTTATCACTTTCCATTCATCTGCCAGGTTCTTCTTTCCTAAATGTAACAAATAACTACATATGTCACTAAACAGAAGGGATAGAGTGGGATTCTCCCAATGAGGCTAGGGAGAAGTAGATAGAAATCTTACCATTCTTGTGAGAACAAGAACCTTGTTGACCTGCTTGCACAAGATAAAGACTAGGATGGGGAGGGGTATATTTACAGAAATAGGCATAATCCAGTGAATCAAGTCTTTCATACAGTCTTCCTTGCAACTGTTTGACAGCTCCATTTTATTTCAGTTTTGGAATATTTTATTCTATTCTTTCACATAAATTTTAGAGTTTTTCTATGTCATTTGGAGAGAAAGAGAAGCTGAGACTGCATCTTTGTTGCTGGTAAACAGCTTCACCAGCCTGAACTATTAAGAAATAACTGTACAGTGATTATGCAAATCAGATAAGCTGAACCAATGAGTGTGCAAAGAAACGCATGGCTTAGGAAAAACCTATACAGGTACCCATCAATAGCTGTTCAGTTACTCTGAGTTCTGATTGGATGGAGCATGTCTATTTCTGTGTGTTATTCTTACATTGGTGAAAAGCTGAGACATACAAGACTGATTCTCAAAATATTTGGAAAATTATCTTGATTGACTAAAGAGTTTGGCTCTTTAAATGCACAAGAGTTAAATTTAGCCACCAAATTTAACCTTTTTCATGGACTAGAGTAATGCCTTTTCATTTATTACTGCTTACAGCTGCATTTCTGTTGAGGAGGTGCACAATTAATAGCATAAAATGCATTTGGAAAAATTATGCCAATTCAAGAGGAAGTTATTGTCCATGACTACACTAAAAGGTTTACAAATTTGTTATTTAAATTATTTGAATATTCTGTAAATTTTTATCCTAAGGACTTCTGTAGGATATGAGTTGTATTTAATTTTAATATCTTACATTATTCATTTTATATACTAACTGGTTTGAAGCAAGATTGAGAAAATCCAAAAAACCTGTATACCAAACACTCTGAGATCCAGTGTCTTAAAAAATAATCTTTGCAATATTTCTGAAATACCAGCAGTTCCCAAATCTCCCAACAACACATTGAAACAAAATCCTTGTTAGAAGCAGCAGTAAATTTGTTGTTCTAGACCAGCACTCCCATGCCATGGTTACCCTCAACCATGTAGTCACAGGCGTAGGATTTTCAGTTTTGAATTTCAGGCCTTCAGATAAGAAACTGACATGCAATGAATATGCCAGCCAAGAACTTTGTGCTGATTTGTTAAAATACTAAATATTTCAGATTTTTAGTTGTTGCGGTCCTCTGGGCGTGGCTTGCAACCGGGTCTGTTCCCGCTGGGCTGGGGCCGGAGGGGGGGCCGGTCCTTCCCCCCCCCGCGTGGTGCCGGTCCTTTCCCCGCCCCCTCGGCAGGGGCTGTCCTGGGCCAGGGCGGCAGGGGCTGTCCCCACCCAGGGGGACAGCCCATTGGTTCCCATGCCGGGTGCAGACAGCCGACTCACTGGCTGGCACCACTGTCAATCATTGTGGTCCTCCACAGTGATTGTCCCTCCCGACTGCCCTCCCCTCACCTCCGTCTCAAAACGCCCTGACCTCCATTTTGATTTTGTCTTTAGCGCATCATGATCCAGAAATAAAATCCTGCTGGCAATAAGCAGAAAAGAACTCTTTCTCATCTCTTTGTTTCCATGCATAAATTAAACCGCTGTGCATGAGCTAAGCCTAGATCTACAGGAGTCCTGATGCCTGGCTTGTCTCCAGATCGGAGACTAGATAAGGCCAAAGTTGCTTCATTTAGGAAAACAAGACCGATGCAAACGACTCCGAGTTACTCACACTCTCTAGCCGCAGAAAATGGCGCCCAATGTGGGGCACAAACTCGCGGCATTTCGTGATATAGTAATTATATACTTTAGCTGGGTCAGCTGCTTTGGGGCAAGAAAAGAGTTCCATCATTGGTATCAATGGTGTTAAGAATATCTTAACATCTCATTTTGTCTCATAATTAATCACTACTTTTAATACTGTCAGCTACTTATGGTGAGACTAAGGATCCTTTTCCTGTGGCTGTATGCAGAGGGGCTATGCTATGGTGTCAGAGGTTGGGGGGTTGTCTTAGAATTTTCTCCCATCATTGTTACCAGGTAACAAATAGGCGGACAATTAAGGCCATCAGCTCCTTTGTGAAAGACAAAAGAAGTGAGCTTGGGTGGGGATGGGGAAGGGGGGGAGCTGAGCCAGCTGGGAGAGGAAGGCGGACTCTCTCTCTCGTCGGGTGAGGAGAAAAGGAGAGGCTGCTCTCTGGCTTTGGGGGCTGCAACCGGAGGAAGATTCAGCTGTGTCCTGTTTTCGTTCTCCGGGTGGGGGTGAGCTTCTAATTTAACTTTTTTCACCACCGGGAGGGAGCACGTTTTTCCCCGGGCTGCGTTTTTCTCACAGCAGTTACTGAGAGAGTTCGGCTGCCCCTTTGCTGCCTGCTTCCCCCTCTGCCGCCTGCTGCCCTCCCCCTCCCTTGCCGCGGGAGGCTGCGGTGTTTTGCTGGAGAATTCAGCTGTCCTCTGCCGCCTGGGACCCCAGAGTCGATTGTAACTGTAGAAGTCCTTGCCATTNGGAGTCATCGCAACCGCCCTGCCCAGCGGAGTTCAGCAGCGCCTCCTGCTGTTTGTTTTTCTATCGTGATTACACCATTTAACGGGAAAGTTATTTTTATTAATTCCTAGTTCTATTTATGGTTATTATTATTGTTATTACTTGTTCATAAATATTAGTAAAGAACTGTAATTATTTTTTCCCGTATCTTTGCCTGAGAGCCCTTGATTTCAAAATTAAATAATTCGGAGGGAGGGGAAAAAATCACATTCTCTGTCTTAAGGGAGGGTTCAACCTCTCTTAGCAGACACCTGTCTTTCACAACCGGGACATATGGAAAGCATAAGGCTATGGCTCTGGAAAGGCTATTGCTGAGGAAAGTTAAAATTATCAGTAAAAGTATAAGCCAAAAAACCCAAGGAGTATTTAAAAAAAAATATTAGGTTTCTGAGAAGTTCTGAGTTCATTGCTAGATGCTATTAATAAATTTGCAAGTAATAACATTAATTAGGTTGAAATTATCTACCTGTCTTTTAGGTGGTTTTGGGGTTTTTTGGGTTTTTTTTGTTGTTTTTTTTTTTAACAAAAAGGAGGCTGCATTTATTCCTTAATTATATATTGCAAGATAAAATTTAACATCTTTAATGGTGGTAAGTAAGAAAATGTCTGCTAAAACTAAACGCATAAACTTTACAGTCCCTTCTTTAGTGTTCACCAAGCTTTGGAAAAATAGGGAAAAAAAAAAAGAGAACAAACATTCCTCTAATGTTCTAAATATGCTTAGAACTACAGATGGATGTAGCTGCCTTAGGAATTATTGGTTAGGATTACATCAACAAAGAATTAGAGGATAAAGCCATAATGAATGTTACTTCACATGGGGTCAAGAGTTATAGTGTTTTTCAAAAGCTTAACAGTCCTGTTGTCTTTTTAACTGATTAGGATAGTTCTGACTGATCAAGACAGCTGTGTAGCCATTGTGCATTTTGACTAATCAAACATCAAGAGTGTGTACCTTTTGATTTAATAAAGTTTGGTTTTATAAAATAGCATGTCTTAAGAACTTTGCACGTTAGAGGTCGGAGACATGACAGGATTGCTGGGACCTAGGGGAGATCTCCTTTCTGGTTCACCACAGCAGGGTCTCTGTGGATTCTCAGCACCAGGGTAGTCCTCCCATCCTAGCTGGATCAAAGGAAGACTGCTGTAGTTCCCTGTCCCCAGGTCCAGTCAATCTGTAGGTTGAAGATACACAGGCACACACATGGTAGAAGCAAAGCTGGACACACACCCCAGCACACAGAGCAGTGCCTATCTTGGTACCCACAAGACAAACAGTCCTTTTCACCCTCACTGAATGAGCAGGATGGGAGTTCCACAGTGGAGTATATACACCTCCTTGGAAAAACACAGTCTCTCCAGCAGCTTCTTTAAAGCCCTCAGTTTACCCAGTGTTTTGCCCCCTTATCTCCTCCAGCTAATGGCACCTGGACTCATGATTCCTTCCTTCCTATAGTCTATCCCTCCAGCAGCTGGCACTCAGACCTCTTATGCTTGCAAATTATTTTGAAGTGACTTTCCCTAGCACTCACACACGAAGTCCTGTGATCTAGAGTTCAGAAAAGATAGCT
Source organism: Climacteris rufus (assembly GCA_013398175.1). NCBI lineage: Eukaryota > Metazoa > Chordata > Aves > Passeriformes > Climacteridae > Climacteris > Climacteris rufus. The sequence continues at coordinate 78,328 of VZRZ01008569.1, forward strand.
AGAAATTAATAAGGGTATAGGATAAGCTAAAATGGCCAAGAAGGACTCAGTCAGACAAACATACCAACTAGCAGGACCCAGTCAGAAAAGTGTATCAACTAGCACTTGCTCAGCTGTGACCAGAACTTTTATATACTTTTTACCCATTTCTGTACTTACTAATCTTGGTTCACCTTCACCCCTCCATTTCTCCCACTTTGTTCTTTCCCCTAAAAATGCCATAATAGGTCCCACACAGTCCCACAGTACTGTCTGCCTGCTGTGTTCACGATACTGTCTGCCTGCTCTTTTCCCAATTTCAGTTCCTCCTCCACCCCATGGTTACTTCTGTATCCCTTCAGTTTGTATAACATGGAGATAATTTCTTTTGTTGAATCATGCTAATGGTTCTTCCATAATAATCTTGGGACCAGTCAATTCAATACATTCTGCTTTCACAGACTGGGTTACCAGGATTCCCCCAACTGTCATTTTTCCTCTGATTCTCATGTAGACTATTTTCTTGTGTTTGATTTGCTTAGCCTTTGGTCAACTAATCTAATATTAAATAGAGAAGAGGAAAAAAACACCACAAACAAAAACAAATAAACAAACAAAAAAACCCTCAAAAAACATTGCAAAAATATGTAAGATCATGAAAAAATAAAATAACAATGAAAATGCCTAAGGTACATAAGGAAAGTGGAAGAAAACCTGAGTTTCTGGAGACAAGGGAATGTGCTTTATAGCAGCTGTATGTGTTCCAAAATTTGCATGCCTTTAATTACCTGCTTAAAGCTGACCCTGGTAAATATCACAAGTAAATTGAAATAAGTTGGTGTAGTTTATTAACTTCTGTGGATTGCCAGCAACAAAACAGAAGTTCCCCACATATAGTCTTCTCCCTATAGCAGGGGATTCATTTTGGGGTCTGGTAGAAGGGAAATATTTTCTTGAACAAATAATTAAAAAGTGACTTTGAGAAAACTGAAACTGTTGGACAGATAACCCACAGCTGCAGGAAGTCCCCAACCAACCTCCTTGAAAATAGCCTGCATAATGTGATATTTGATGGAAATAAATAAAGGAAAAGGTGCTTCTTTGAGTCCAAGCAAGACATAAATTGCATCCTATTTTAGTGTTGTTATTTCATGGAGAGAAGAAATACAATAGTGAAAGTATGTGATTGTAAAAGTTTAAGCAGAAACCATATTAGATTGACAGAGGAAATTGTCAGGAGGCATGAATACATAAACTGTGTAAAAAAAACCAAAATCATACCAGAAAGGTTTTTTACCTTGAGGGCCTAGAAGCTGCAATTAGGAAAGTTTTGTGACTGAAACCAATTAAGTTTTTAAGTGGACATACAGGGTATATGACTGACTTGCTCTTGATGGAGATTTTAAGTCAAAGTGAATGATATACATAACAAGGTGCTCCCTGCTCTCGTTTGGAACAGCATTTTAACTCATTCATGTGTATTTACAGAAACAGTGGTCCTTCCTTGCAGCACAATCTCCTGACTCTTAGGCATGCCAAACTGCATTTTTGACAAAATTACCTTCCAAAATAGAGCAAATAGCTTCTTTTGAAAAAAATTCCTGTTAATGATTTGAGCTATTTAACTGAAATAAACAGGAAATACTCTTTCAGGTTATTTAACTAAAGAGATTGGGTGGGTGTGGGGATGTGATTAGGATTTACCTTTTTCTGAAAGGACAAATGGCCACAGCTGCAAATGATTCAGGATGAGTCACTGCTGCCTTGCTGCCTGATGCCTTTCTTCCAGAGTTCAAGGATTACAAAATATAGAGCCAGGAAGGAGTCTGTTCCTTGGTAAGGTCAGTGAAGTTTCTGCAAGACAGCATTTCTCTGTGGCATGTGGCTGTGCTTCACATCTTGAATAGCAAATGTATCTTAAGTTTACATTCATTGTATAACATATGTTAACTAATCAATTCTGTCAGTGCAGGTCTAGAAGGTTTGGTGACATTCCAGCTTCTTTTGTTTTCTATTTGTTTAGCATTCTGGAGACTAATCAACTATCTTCAATATATAATTAGTCTGACTAAGAGCTCTTGTAACCTCTTTAGCTGTCATTTCTGTGAAATCTGTGTCTTTAAAGAAGTAAAAAAAGCCTGTTATTATCCAATCCAGATGAAATATTGTCAGTAGGGATACAGACAACTACTGCAGTTAATAACAGGTTTTTTTTAATCAAAGTATTTTTTTAAATAAATCTAGTTTAAAATTGCAATATTTGGGACTACATACATGAGGCCAGAGTTATAGCACATAGACATCCCTAATACACTAAAGTCATCCTCTTAAATACTAGCTTTTACCATGGAATTTAAGATGAGAAAAAACAATTTTCAGTGAAAAATTAAACTCCATTTAACTAAATATTCAGGTATTTCTTCCTTTACTTGCAAAGAAGCACACATATGTGCTGCCTTAAAATAAGGTTACTGTAAAAGTTGTTGGGGATCCGCAGCACAGAGTCACTGATGTCAGCACCAGGGATGACCCAAAAAAGAGCCATGAAATTACTTCTGCTAAGTATCAAGCATTTGCTTGGCTAGCCCTTGAGTATTTGATGATTATTAATCGCATCTGACTTAGGAACCCTTACACCCTTACTCTCTTGTGATAGAAGGAATCAGCGTAAATGCAGGGTGTGCTTCAAGAACCCATAAGGCTGCAAGATGCCTCTTTAGGCTGCTCACAGCCTCTACAGGATTTTGGATTGTGGGAACCCCTCAGCTGGGAGATGCTGAGACTAGGACAGCATGAGGAGCAAGATCACCTGGGGCTCAAGACGGCCACAGCTAATTATCCAGGAGGATCAAGAACAGGGATGCTCCGTAACGAAAGGTCAGCCAGCAGCCAAGGTTGGCCAAAGCATAGGTAGGGCAGTCCTCTCAGCTGCCAGAGTGCTGTCCCATGATAGATGAACAAGGTGAGCGGGCTGGGGTTTTGTCGACAGTCTGGTGATCTTCAAATGCAGAATGGCAAGTCAAGTTTGAGGTGAAGCCAGAAGTCCAGTCAGTCCATTGGTGCTCTTGGGGCCTTGACAACAAGGACTAATTGAAACAGAGTGCTAGCCCCTTCTATCTTTCTTGGTCTTGCTCTTCCTCTTCAGAGTAGCTTATTGATTAAAGCAAAGTTCTCTTGTGTCAATGGTACTTGAACACTATAGATTTTTATTTTTGTCTCCAAGAATGCATTTTCTTGCTGAGTTGCAGAAATATAACAGCATGATGCACAAAATATCACAGCAAAGTACAAAATACACATACCTGGCTGTTGTTGATTTCTGTGAGTTTTTTACCTGGCTCTAGAAGGGTGCATTATAAGAATATAGAAAGTTGCAATCACAGCTACTTTTCCATGGATTAATTACATAGAATAACAACAGCCTGAAGTGTTGAAAATCAGTAGACAGACCATTTAATTTCAATTTATTATGAATTGGAAATGATTCTGCATTTGCCTTTGGTTTTGTTACTACGATTGTTCAAAATGTCTGATTGTTGTGTCATCTACTGTAATCATTATATTATCTTCCACTGACCTGTAATAAATTTCCATGGCCAGCTTGTAAAACCTGGCTTTAACTTTTCACACTGAAGTAGATTCTCACAGACTTAATGCTGTGTTTTAGCTTTGCTTGTTCTGTTGTAGTAAAATCTGGCAAATAAAAAGCATAATTGTTGCAGTGCCTCTGGGGATAGCTGACAGTCCGGCCTGGCCCTGCCCTGCCAGACTGCGGGGGCTGGACCCCACAGCCCGCATGCCAGAGGGCTGCCCGGGGCCACATCACAGGCTCTTCTCCGTGCCTGCCATGAGGGAGCTACTCCCGGAGCAGCTGGACTGGCAGGGCTGGCTCCTCACCCCCCCACGCCAATACAGCCGGTGACAGCACGCCCTGGGGTGACCGTGGGGCTGCCCTAGCCACGGCGGGGGGGCGGTCCCTGCCCGAAAGGGCAGCCCATTGGTTGTTCTGCTGTGTGCGGACAGCCAGTGCCCCTGTCAGTCATTCCAATCCTCTGCAGCCATTGGCTCTGTTCCGACTCCCTTCCCCTCACCTCCATGGCAAAACAGCTGGCTCCCGCCAGCCTCGGGCTGTCTTTTATCCACTCCCTGTCTGCAACTCCAGTAATAAAATCATCTGGACTCAAGCAGGAAAGAACCCTTCTTCGTCTCTTCACTTCTACTGACTCAATTAAACCGCGTGCGTGAATAATGCAAACACCAGTATGGAAGAATTAAGGTAGCCGCAACTCCCCTGAGGGGACTGGGCGAGGCTTGAGTTGCTTCTCTCAGGTCATGCGATCGCCGCCGAAGGCTTCCAGTTACTCACGTTTTTTACCTGCGGCACATAATCTCAAGAAAACTTAGATTTTTTTATTTACATTTTCAATCACTTGCATTGTAGTATTTCTCTTGTGCTAGACATGTACTATTAGAAATAATTGCCTGCAATAATTACATGTAGACAAGATTAATTGCTTCTGTGTCTACAAAATATTTTACTGATTTCCAAACTCATTTGAAAGCTCATTTGAATGCATAATCTTATGATGGCGACATTGTGGCTAATTTCTCTCAAAATGGCCTGGGTGACCTAAAAGAAAGAAAACCTCCTAAGCAAGTGAAGCTGTCTGGTTATAGTGCAGGTGATCATTATACTATTTCCTATTCATACCAGTTCTTCAAACACAGGGAAATCATAGGCATGGTTCACGTTCAGGTAACAGATGTCTTTCTTCTGAGGAAACGAAAACAAAAATTGGAGAGGATAATGCATGTTAAGTGGCAAGAAGTATTAGAATGGTTTCTAGTTTTGCAGGATGCATACTCTTTCTACAGTTTTTTGATTTTGAAATCTTCACCACTGCTCTCCAGTGCATGGAGAAAGTCACCTAAGAAAAGATTCCATGGAAATGTTGATGAAGTTGATGAAGTAAACTCAATCTATAACTTAATGGATGAGTTGAATGTGTGAATTTCTATATTTAAGGGGCATCTAGCCAATATAGCCACGTCTTGCAGTTTATTTCTAATCTCTTAAAGTAAATATCTCCTCAGTTGGATAGCAATCCAGTTAAGGGCAAGTCAGTTCCTGAATATAGTCATCAGTGCCAACTGAGAAACCCTAAACAGGACCTCCCTTGGTCTTGTGTATTTCCCAGCCCTAGCTTAGAATGTTACCCTGAGAAAGTGTATTAACAAGGATAGTCAAGGACTGCACTGTGTTCCAGATACATGCATTCTCTTCCAGGAACTATAGAGGGAGTCCAAGTATGTCAGATCAGATAAAGACAACTGTGTTTGGTCAGAAATATTCCACGCGTTACATCTACAGTACCTGTCATATAGAAAAGAAAGAGAGGGTCAGATGATGTTCTGGGATATGAAAGATTGATTTGAACTCATTAAGGAAGGTCTTGATCTGGATGCCACATAGCATCATGCTTCTCAAAGAAAAAGGGGGCAACAATGTGACAGGGGCAATTTAGAGAGTGGAAGCTCCGTGTAGAGAAGCCTTGGGGCATGGAAGCCTGTCACAGTCACCTACAAGCTCCTAAGAGTTGTGGCTGCAGCTAGGTCTGAACAACTGCTAGGCCAGTACTGCTGGTGGTGTGCTTGTTGGTCCAGACTCCTTGCTGTGTTTTCAGCTCAAGTGCAGGTTAGAACCAGCTTGCACCATGGAGCTGTATGTTACTAACACTATCCCTACTCAAACTTTTTTCCTAAGGGAGGTTTTTAGCACAGTAGCTTTTCTATTTCACACAGTAGTAGTTTTGGCTGTTCACAGAAAAAGAATGTAGTGCTGTCCTTCCTTATAACACTTTTTCACTATGCAGTTATGGAACACTGAACACTGTCATTAAGCAACAACAGGCAAGAACAAACCATTGATGTAGATGTGTAAAGGTGTGTTAGCATCTCAAAGTTATTCCACTGAGAACCTGACAAAGACTCTTATGTGAAGACTCGTGCTGAAAAATGTTAGATGAGATAATCACTGACTTGAGAATGAAAGAAAAGGACAAGATAAAACACATCAAATCTGATTCTTTGCAGAGGGCAGACAGAACATATGGCACAAGTGAAGAATTATTAGAAATACTTTTTTCTTCATGCACTGAATTAATTTGAAATTTGTGCTGGTGGAATGGTGAACCTACCTTACTGATTGCTTTTCCTTCAAGATAACTCATCTTCAACAACCAGCAGAAACTTTTAAAAGCAGTCACTTCTGCATTGCATTATACTTAATTACACAAATTTTGTGTATTTTGTCACATGCTTATAACAATGGTAGCTTTTCCTGTTTTCCTCATAACATTGGATTTTAATCACGTAGAATGGATTCTCATGATGAATTAAATATAGAGGGAATATGCAGACCAGTCACCTACAACTAGATGAAGTTCAGGGAGTTGGATTAGTGAGAATACACTGTACAGACATAAGTCACAAATTGTGAGGAATTCTTACCCTCCAAAAGGCCAAAACACTCTAATTTCTAGATATATTTCCTTGCACTCATAGTCTTGTTCCTACTGATAAACATTTTTATGTTCTACCATAGAATACAGTTCAGAAAATATAGAAAATGTTGGAATTAAAAAAAAAAATAGGGGAAATTGAAGTATATACAATAAAAATTCTTGTAAGGTCTAAAAAAATTTGAGTGAATAATTTGCAAGATGAAATTTATAGGAGTGTATAAAATGTGCATCCAAATGTGTTAGTTGTGGAACAAGTAGAACAACTTATTCATATTGGAATAAAGTATGCAACTAGTATTTTTAAGTATGTATAAATAAATGTTATAGGGAAATATACCAATGATAGCTACATATATCCCTATTGATGTAGGAATAAATGAATAATTTACATTAGTTCTGAATCATTGTATAACATCTCCTTGCAGCATCAGCAAGCACAGCAGCAACCCAAACAAACTACAGTAGAATTATAGCTTCAACTGCCTGACAGTTTTCATCTTGACTTCCTTACCTTTATCATTATTTTAATTTTAAATGGGCTGATCAGGAGAAAATATGGTCTAAGCAGATGGCTGTCAGAAATGTGCTTACCACCATAATGCCATTGAGAGTTAGAGAGTGAGCATTTGCAGCTTGATACAATATAAGATATTCCCACATTAAAATGAGAAAGAAATCAGGGTTGGAGAATATTTTGTAAATTGTAATTCACTCTTTACTGTTTATATTTTAGAACTATTAAAATCAGAAAAACAAATGCTAAGAACTGTGCCAAAACCTGGAACTAAAAAAGAAATTGAGATAAAATAGACGCAGAAGCTTCAGATCATATGTGAACTTTTCAATTAACTTTCTAAACAACCTGGAACAATTGATTCTCATGAATCAAAAGCAGTAAGATTAATTAGGTTAAAAATAACAGAATATTAAGCAAAACACCCAGAAAATCGATGTTTTATTTGTAAGTAATTTCTACCAACAAACTGCAGTCCTTTTTTGTGACAATTCCAGTGTTATTCTTATTGAGAAGTTCAATTAGCACACAAAAAAATCTGAATTTATGTGGATAATTAGCATATTTTCAAGTCAGATGAAGTAGCCATGCACACTTGTAGAACATTAGGGAAGAGAAGCAAAAGCACAAAAAAAAGAATAAGAAAAAATCATTATTATTTCAAAAGGATGTAAGTCCAAATCTATTCAAATAAAGCTAAAAAGTATATTCTAAAGCCCTCATAGTAAGTCCACAGTAGATCAGAACTTGCCTGCTTCTATTCTTATTTCTTAAAAAATTCAAAGAATTGCTAAGGGAATGGTGAGTGTATAATAGATGGGTATTTGTGCATGCTATACAGTAAACACATATCTGTAGTTGACTTGTGTACCTAAAAATTCCCTCTCTAAATTTTTCTCATTGGTGCACCTAGCCACAAGTATTACTTCTATATAGAAGACATTTTCTATCCATTATAATGCTTACAGAGTGACTCAGAGCTTCTCAGTATTTATGACTAGGTTGTATTTTACAGCTGAGACAGATGAGTGGGAATGATCATGACAGAAAGGTGAGGATCAGATTCTGAGTAGAAAAAAAGTCTTTGAAAGAATATTGGTATTTCAAAGTTCTAATATGACTGGATTCTAACACATGGTTTTGGATATAAATGGGAATGAAAGATGTCAGTGTTTATGAATATTTATTTTCCAAATGTCCTTGCCAAACCTTCTGCAGAGATTTCTCTCTCTTCATCCTTCTCTCTACTTTCTTTTGTAGATTTTATCCAATGCCAGAAACAACCCCTGTTTGTTTATGTTAGTACCATGAAGGAGGGATTGAGGCTGCTTCTAGTTCTACTGCACAGAAAGAAAAGGAAAACTAGGAGAAAGTGGCCAAGGGGCTTCAGGGTGTTCTGCTTTGCTTTCCACAGTGTTGAAAGTGACGTAGGTAAGGCGAAATGGAGAATATACACAAAAACAAAATCCTTTCCTCCTCCTTCAGCAGAAGTAGCAATGGCCTGTGCAAATAGAATGTGAGGCAAGAAGAGGATTCAGTCTAAGCAGACCTAATCTTCTCAACCAAAGATGAAATAGGCAGGTGCATGTGCTAAAAAATGGGATATTTTGGTCCTGGTTTGAGTCAAACATATTTATTTTTCACATATTGTGACTCCCTTCTCGGTATCCTACCTCTCTCCCTCATGTTCCCATTTATTTCCAAAGCAAGTAAGTCAGTCTTATTTCTAGAAGTAGCTTCTATCTGGAAAATAGCTGTTATACAAGCTTCAGCTAACATATTTATTAACACTTCTTGTTATCTCTTGGTGTTTCCTCTGGTAACAGGTTCCTTGAATAATATTCAGTTGTTAGCTCTAGGATACTACTGCTACTTTTTCAGACTAAATTTTAATAACTAGCATAGACAGAAGGAATGTTCTTGGGTTTGGTTTTGTTGTTCTCTATGTGAAAAAAAAACAGTGTACTCAAGGAATTCTTGTGCTTGAAAGTCTCAAAAACATGGAACGGTTGTGGTTTGGGGTTGGAGTTCCATAAAATAATACTGCAGCATGAAAGCTTGTGGTTCATCTAAGTCTGTTGATCATTTGTACCCTGTAATTTCTTTCTCTTGCAGATACTTATAGGCTCTATGTGTGTGCTCATGGTTGAAAGTTCAATGTCAGTGTTTGCAGTCCATTCTGACCATTAATTAACTCATAACTAGATAATCTGTCCCAAGTTCCTCATGAATACTATATTTTCCAGTGAAAATATAAGTTCCCACTTTTTAACATATTGCCTTCTTGAGTGTTTCTGTAACACCTTTCTTGTTTTGTAACCTCTAAGACTCGTGGAATAAAATTTTTTTTTCCTTAATTTTTCTAAAGGTATCTTTTCAGGCTTGTTGACTGTTGCGGTGGCCCAGCCCACCTTGGGGCTGAGTGACATAAAGTGGGTAGCTTTCCCCGCCCAGGACTCCGACCCTGAGGGCGGATCTGAGGGCGAGACCATAGCCTAGGGCTGTTCCCCACTGGATGTCACTCCTGCAGCATCTCCTCCCTCTGTTCCAGCAGCTTCTGTGTTCCTTTATCCCTATTGGTTCCGTTCTTCATGTTTAATAATGTAGTTCATTGGTTATGCATGAAGCTCTGGAAAGTTCTGTTTGGATTGTAATTGGTTGATTCAAATGTGTTCCTCCCCTACTCCTCTGTAATTGCTCCCCTGTCACCCCTTGTCATCTCCTTATTGGTTTGCTCCTTTGCTCCCCTCTCTCTCTTCCCCAGTTTAAAAGGTGTTGTCACCACTTCCCCAATTGCCTTTTGCTTTCTAGCCTCCCTTCCAGCAAGATCTTCTGCCCCCTCGGGGGTTGAATAAAGTTGGGACTGCAGGCGAAGAGAAGGCCCTCTCTCGTCCATTGCTCTCACCCTTGTTGCCTAGCAACACCCTCACTGCTGCCAGCTCTCCTTGGAGCCTCCTGCAGACAGCACTGCCAGCTGCTGACAGGGGTTTGGTTTGTCCACTCCGCTGGGACACCGACCTTGTCGTCTGCCCAGGCCACTGTGCGGCCAGCGGTCAGCGCGACAGTTGACAATTTATATGAACATCATTAACAATTAATAAACATATTTTGAATATTAAAGGTCAATTTCTTCCCAGTTTTTCACTATTTGATAATCATTTATACCTATGTAGCATGAACATAAGGTACTACCTTAAATTGGAATAATTTTATAACCACTTAACAAAGGGATAATTGGCAGTAAATAGTGCAAGCTAGTGGAAATTTAGGTGATAGACATGTAATTATATTAAAAGAATCAATAAAAGCTCTTCCAAATTACAACCATGACATAAACAAAATAGAACAAAATCAATAAACTTAAAAATATCCTTCATTGTCCTTTAAAGTGCTAAGTAAAAAGAAAAAAAGGCCTACATCATAACTTTAATACCAGAAAACCTGAGCTGTGTTACACAACTGAGATGACAGTGATTTCCAGAACCAAGTATACAATATTGCAACTCTTTTTAGCTCTGATATTAATATTAAGGTTGGTTAGCTCAAAGGTCCCACTAGATTTTAATTATTGCCACCTATTAAAAAAATAAATTCATACTTTTTTGGACCTATAAGCCTAAGAAAAATGACCACAAAATAGTGATCTATTTACCAAAATTAAAGATAAGATAGATACTAGCAAAAAAGGAAAACAAAATTGTGTGTTTGTGTGTGTGCAGTGTTTCTCTTCTTGTTGGACAGAAAATCCATTGTTCCTACTAGTTTTCTAATTCTCCACTTCAACATGTTCAGTAATTAGGTAAATATACCTTAAGTAATTAGGTCAGGGGTTTTTTTCTTTACTAAGACAATAATAGGAACATAGAAAACTGTAAGTATGACACTGAACATGAAAAGAATTAATATATCAATAAATAGAAAAGTGATATGCAGGTTGTACTACTGATTCCTGTATATTCAGTGAGAAACGTTTAGAAATATTGTTGAAACTACCAGAGCATATTCCATGTGTGCAGTTGAAGTGCTGCAGAATCTCAAGCACCTGACTTAGAATTTAGCTCCAGCTTGTCACACAGTACACCCAAGCAGAGACTGTGGAGAATTTCAATATTTGTTTACTGCAGATAGGACAGATGTTCTGACGTCATCTGTGTCCTGGTGTTCACTGATGAAATTACTCTTTTTTTCCATAAGCGAGTGAATCAAGGTACATAAAATGAAATTTCTGAGATGTGAATATGTGAGATATGCAATGTGAGGACAAGATATTGGGATGCCAACAGGACACAACAGTGGAACTCAAGGCATTATTTATTTTTGCAGAATAAAATACCTAAGACCTTTGATGAAAGCTATTCTGAGGAAATACTTAGAGTGTTTTACCCATCTCTGAAAGAAAACTCAGGCTCCTGTTATTTAAGCAAAAGAGAGCTCCTCTGTGTCTTGTCATATGTCTCAGTTAAACCCAACTGGAAATAAAGCACCACACAGCCACTTTCTCAACTCCTCTTGCTTCCCCTGTCCAACCTGGTGGAATGGGGAGGAAAATCAATATAAAACTTGTATGTTCAGATAAGAACAGTTTAATAATTAAAAGTAAAGTAAAATGTAATAATAATGGTAAATTGATAAATAATAACAATAATTGTAAGAAAAAGGGAAAAAACCAAGTGATGCACAGTGTAATTGCTCACTGCCCACTGACCCATGCCAGACCCCAGTTTCCAAACCCAGATTGGCCGCTCTTCGGGTAACTCCCCCCAGTTCATATACTGGGCATGGTGGTCTGTGATGTGGAATATCCCCTTGGTCAGTTCGGGTCACCTGTCCTGGCTATGCTTCCTCCCAGTTTTTTTTTGCATTCCTCCTCACTGACAGAGCACACGGCAAGAAAAAAGTCCTTGACTTAAGATAAGCACGACTTAGCAAAATACCAAAAGATCAGTGTGTTATAAACACCATTCTCATTCTGAATCCAAAACACAGCACTGTAACAGACACTGATAAGAAATTAACTCTACTTTAGCTGAAACCAGGACATGTTAGAAAAAGAAAAGAAAGAAACTCAGCAAAATAAAACAAACAAATAAACAAAAAGCCCCAACAAACACCAGTTTGTGCCTACACAGGAAATCTGTATCTGTGTGATATCTGTTCAAGGTATGTCTGTGCTCAAGCTGAAGCAGGGGAGGAGTTTAGTGTTTCTGGACTACAGAATTAGAAGTTTGAATGATCATATCAGTTTATGCAAACACTGAGAAAAAGGGATAGGATATTTCAGGAAGCTGTGAATGTTAAGTGGATGGACCAACAGAGAAGTGAAAGAATAACTGAAAGGGAGTGTTGTGATCGAAGAAGCATATCAAATAACATTAAATTATTGAAGTAAACAAATTATTGGATACCAAAATGCTAAATGCAAAAGAAATGTTGATAAACAGAGTGAGATAAAAAAAGATGGTGAAAAAATGACCCTCGTCAAAGACAGCTTACAAGGATTTAACTGCAGAACCTATTATCTGAAATGCAGACAAATGAAAAGAGAAAAAAAAATAATTCATAGAAAACACATTAGTTTAAATTTGTTGGAAAAAAACTCCAGAAACATAGTCAAAATACAAAATTAAATGAGACAGCTAAAAATGTGAAATGCTGAAGATTGCCTAAAGCAGCAGGGTGCCCAGAGCTGACTCTGACTACAGAGTTTCGAAATCATTGTGATCTGCAAATGATTTAAGTACAGTAACTTTGCAGAATTTGTTATTTCCAATTTTTGTGACAGCAGGCTAATCCTTTGTTGGTTTATCAGGAGCTACTTTTTTTTTTTTTTTCCAGCAGGTTTGTAGAAAAGTACATTTTTAAAACCGAAGTTTTTTTCAGTGCACACCATTTCTGACAAAAAAAAGCATATACAATGACACTTCCCACTTGCAGTAGGGTATTTCAGAATACTTAGGACATTAGATTTCTGTATTTCATGAACCTAAGTGACAGAATTTCTTCCAAAATGATCTGATTACAGAAAGTGTAAGAAGTGGGGACTTGAGCTGTCCTTTTTCCATTAAAAACAAACAAAACCAAAGTGAATATTTTGCCTTGAAATATACTATACTCTATATATGTATATATATATATGTATATATATATATATATACTATATACATTTGACTGTGTATCTCAAAGTTTATTTATATTTAGCTAATGAAAGATCTAAATTGTAGAACTCTGCATCTGAGTTATTCTCATTTCACCTCAGAGAAATGGGCTTCTCCAGGACACAATTCCTGTAATCATAAAGTAGGTGACTTAAAGAGATCAGTTTTATTTTATACCATTGCTATTTCTTTTACCATAGGCCTGAGATGAAGAGTTCAGCTGTTTGTTTGAAGTAAATCCTACACAGCTTGTCTGGAATAGGACATCCCTACTAGTTGCCTGATAAAATAGTAGGGAAGAACAAATGCCTCCTTCCTCTTTACGTAAAGGACAAATATTGATAAGACTTCTTTTTCACATACTGTCTCTCAACAAGAGGTGTTTGCAAGACATAGCTGCTCACTCTAAGCTAAAATATCTTTTTCTCATCAGGGAAAAATATGAGACCAGATAAAAATGAAATCATGCCAAAACCGGCCACTTCCTTTAGATTTTGCCTTTTTACCTGATACATCTATGACTTGATTAATTGATTAATTATTTTATCAGCTCCAATGATGTCATCGTGTGCATGGTTCATGTATTTGCCCTGTACCTTGGAAGGCTGTATTTGGATTTTCAGTGCACCTGTCCTCATGATATGTTAACAACTCAAAATCTGTTTCAGTCTCTCAAGTTTATCCTTTGCACTGTACTAACCAGTTAACATCATGTGCAACTTGATTACTTTTCCAGTTAGTATATTAGCTCAGAGTCAACTAGTTCTATATCCATCAGCGTTACAGAATAACAGAATGGATAAGGTTGGAAGGACCACTAGACGTCATGTGGTCCAACCTCCCTGCTCAAGCAGAGTCGTCCTAGAGCACATGGCACAGGATTGCGTCCAGATGGTTCCTGAATATCTCCAGTGAGGGAGACTCTACAACCTCTCTGAAAAATCTCTTTCAGTACTCAGTCAGTGAGTACTCACACAGTGAAGAAGTTCTTCCTTGTATTCTGATGGAACTTCCTGAGCATCAGATTCTGCCTGTTGCCTCTTGTCCTATTGCTTCGCACCACTGGGAAGAGCCTGACTCTATCCTCTTGACAGATACTCCCCTTCAGATACTTATAGATCTTGAAGAAGTCTGCTCTCAGTCACCTGCTCAAGACGGAACTGGCCCAGCTCCCTCAGCCTTTCCTTGTAAGAGGGATGCTTCAGTCTCTTAATCATCTTTGTTGTCCTCTGCTGGATCTGCTCCAGGAGCTCCATGTCTCTCTCTCCTGTACTGAGGAGCCCAGAAGACACAGCACACCAGGTGTGGACTCACCAGGGCTGAGCAGAGGGGCAGAATCACTTCCCTCATCCTACTGGCAATGGCCTAATACACCCGAGGATACCTTTGGTCTCCTTGGCATCCAGGACTCACTGCTGGCTCATGGACAGTTTGTTGTCCACCAGCACCCCACGTTCTTCTCTGCAGAGCTGCTTTCCAGCAGATCAGCCCCCAGCCTGTGCTGGTGCAGGGGGTTATTCTTCCCCAGGTGCAGGACCTTGCGTTTGCCTTTGTTGTGTTTCAGACTGTTCTTTGCCCATCTCTCCATCCTGTCAGGGTCCCTCTGAAGGGCTGCACAGCACTCCGGGCTATCAGCCACTCCTCCCAGCTTTGTGACGACAGTGAACTTGCTGAGGAGGCATCTGCCCCTTCATCCTAGTCACTGATGGATAAGTTAAAGAGTGCTGAGTCTGGTATTGAACCTTGGGGGACACCACTAATGACAGGCCTCTGACTGGATCTTGTGCCACTGATTACAAACCCCTGGGATCTGCTGTTCAGACAGTTCTCAATCTACCTCCCTGTCCATTCATCCAGTCCACACTTCCTGACTTTGCCTATGAGGATACTGTGAGAGACAGAGATAAAAGCCTTGCTTGTGGCAGTGTGCACGGCTAGGGCCAAAGCCAGCAGACCTCAGCAGTGGTGGAGGGAAGCCTAGCACACTGCCCCCGGAGATAGTCATTCCGGTTAGGGTGACTCAGTTGTCAATCTTATGCTCCCTTTTGCATAAGCTGTTTCTATTGGTTGTTTCATCAGTTATGTAATGTTCCTTTTATAGTCATATTCTAGTAAGTTCTTGTATCTTTGGTTATTTATTGGTTATATTCAAATTCCTGTATCTTCATTGGTTGTACCCCCCTCGCCTTCCCCTTTAAAAAACCCCGTTTGGGGNACAATATCCCCTATTCTCATCCATCCAGGTGTTTTTTTCATCCTAGAAGGCAATCAAGTTGGTCATAGTTGATACAGATAAGCAGGTAGTTCATGTACCACTTTAAGATACAGTCTTGCTTTCTGTGGCTTTGCTTTATAGTTCCTCTATATTGCAGCTGAAAGTCGTGTCTCCAGAAAAATAACACATCTGAAAATTTGATGTGCAATGTAATATTTTTTTTGCAGTGCTGTAGGGCAGTTTAAAGTCAAGTAAATCCCCAAGAAGAACCATGGTACTATGAATATTTTCCCTGTCTCTCAGAGAGTAGGTTAGCTTGTATTTCCATAAATACCTTATGTGAGAGAGTAGCCAATGAAGGCCTTACACCTCTCTTGTATCCCTATGAGTGCAGATTGTTACCTAATGTAAACTCTGCTAGAGTTGTTCAAAACATCTGAAGAGACCAATATTGATACCACAGCATTTTTCTAAGGAATGCCTCTTATTTTCCACATTGTCACTGTAGATTTAGTTGTACTTCTTGCTTGTTTGTATTGTTTTTCTGGGCTGACAGAAAAACATACTTTGTCTGATGTAGAGGCTTCACCATGCTAATATTTTAGTATTTCTTCTTTTTTTCCTTATGGAATATTTCATTATTACCAGACATATTTCTTTATGCTCCTTGGAACAAATTGTTACATGGTTGTGTTGGAATAGAATACAGCACCTGTCTCCAGGTTTTTGTCACACATTGTATACCAGAATATCTCTTGCACACTATGTGTGTGCTTTGGCTGATCCTTACTAGTCCTGCCTGTTACATTTACACCTCAGTGGACAATGCTGTTCACTTCCTGTCACATATCCCACCATATTTTTCTCCTCAACCAGAAGATCCTTTCTTCTGGTGACAAAGAGAATCTAATACATTAATCTACTAATCACTTGCGAAATTATTTGCAAAACTTTCAAATAGTCTCCCAGAGACTAAAAATATCCCATAATTTTAAGGAGATTTGTTCCCCTGTGATAAATTAATTTGGAAGATAATTTCTGAGTAGGACAATAAGACCACAGACTATCTGTATATTCCCTTGGCTTGAATGACAAGAAAAATTGTTGTGCTAATATGTAGTAAAAGAAACCTAAATAGATATACAAAATGGATTTGATCATACACTCATGTTTTTCTAGTTTCTTCTCCTGCCATTTTCGGAAATATTTTGCATTTCAAGTGTTACCCACAGGAATAAAATCAGATGAGAGTGATACCTAGAGTTTGCCTTTTAATTCATCATAGTGATCATTTTTTTCTATTATGACAAACCATAGTCTATCTGTAGATTTCATTCTTCAAGCAAATGACGATCTATGGTATTTTGGTGCTGTATGAATCTATTTGATCCAAAAGTATGGTTTACATAATAAGAAGCTTTCAGGCAATTCTGTCATTGTGATTTTGTTCTGAATTTTTGTTTAGTGCTGTTTCATATTCATCATTCTACATATTATTTGCTACCTCATTTATTACAAAAAGTGCTCTCATACTGAACTACACTGTTGCAATTCATAGATGTCTTCTCTTTATATATATATACTTGTCAGTTGGTCTATGACTTAGTACAGTAGGACAAACAATTAATGAACCTTTAGCAATTTGATGTTGCTGTGATACTCTTCTGAATTTTTATACTGCTGCAATCATACTTTTCGTGGAGTGTTTGTTTATTTATCAGATTTTACTAAGCATATGCACAGTTTTTATTATCTGTATTTTAAACACATATAAAGCATTGTCAGCAAAGAAAAAATGATCTAATAAATCTTACTGTTTTCCAAAGAGCAGAAATGTGTCATAGATATTGCCATAAATATAAGCCTATTTGTTTCCACAGTCAAAAATACATTTTTACATTTATGTCAGTGTTGGGTTATGACTATTGCTTCCACTTCTAACAACTAAGGAGCAAAAGTTGTTTAGAAAAATAAAACTTAGACTTGTAAAACATGTGCCTGAAAGTGCAGAAAATACTAGATAGACAAAAATAAATTCTGTTTTTTGTAGTCTACTTATCTACTGAAAGTCATGGTATCAGAAGAAAGTACTGAAACTGCATGAGGAAAACTAGATATCTAAACCTTTGAGATAGAAAATATTAATCATATGCATAAAATGCTACCTAATATTGTTATTGTGCAGTAAGGAGCATAGATATTTGTTCTTCATTCTCGTGGGTTTTCTTCCTTTGTTCTGTACTTGAAGAATCTACTTGCTTTCCATTAAGAAAGGAGATTCCTATGTAGGGTGTAAGTAGGCAATGAATCATAAAGCCACCCCATTTTTTTTGTATTTGGAAATATAATATAACCTAGCTATAGGTTATTCAGTAATGTAGATAAGGAAACTCAGGATTTTCTACAAAAATTGTTCAATTTTTGTTTCACTGAATGATAAAGTTGCTGCTACCGAGCCAGAAGGAACATGACTGGATATCCAAAGGATTTAGCTGCTCAATTTTAAATTGGTAAACCTGACATATACTGCCTCTGCACTGAATGTTCTTGGTGTTGTGCATTTGAAGCATGTGAGTACCTTAACCACCAGTCTGAGCAATTAGTATCCATTTCTTTCTCACTCTCACTGTAAACCTGTGAATGTTCAAAGTGAAAGGTGCAACGGGGTCAATTGAAGGGAATGACATCACCTAACAGCCACCACCAGTGCAAAACGCTTTCTCTTTCTTTGTCTTCTTAGCACCCACCTGGTGAAGAAAGGAACTAGTTTCAAATCTCCAAAGGCAGTGAAAGCAGACCTGGGTTAAGGACAGGTCAATTATATGTTTCTTTGCACAGCAATAAGCAGGTGTGCTAGACAACCCCAAGGTATGAATAATTGAATTGATCTTAGAATAAGACACTTCATATTTAAAAAAAAAACCAGAAGTGTCAGAAAAGAATAACCCTTATGCAGTTTAATCTTAAATTTTCTATTGAAATCTCTGGATAACTTTTACCTTTTTTTTTTTCCTAATTAAAAGGAACAAACGAATGATAAATTTTACCAGGATTAAAAAGCTGTTTACATGAAGTTATGTAGAGTCTCTTTGGGACCAGTTTTGACTTTCATAAACTGCTTGAGTGCCGTGGGTAAAATGCGTGAGTAACTCGGAGCCTTCAGCAGCGGTCCTGAGAGAAGCGACTCCGGCTTCACCCAGTCTCTGTTTGAACAGAGTCGAGCCTGCATCAGAGCTCCCGCATGGTCTTGGCTCAGTTCATGCACAGCGGTTTAATTTAAGCAGGGAAGTAAAGAGACGAGGAAGGGTTCTTTTCCCCTTGAGTCCAGATAATTTTCTTACTGGAGTTGCATGCCGGGGAGAGGATGAAAGACGAAAAGGGCTGTCGGGGGTGTCTGTTATATCCCAGAAGTGAGGGGAGGGCAGTCGGGAGAGAGCCAATGGCTGCGGAGGATTACAATGACTGACAGGGGCACCGGCAGCCACTCGGCTGTCCGCACACGGCAGAGCAACGAATGAGCTGCCCTTTTGGGTGGGGACCTCCCCACCCGCCGTGGCCGGGGAGCCCCCGCAGTGGCCCAGGGCGTGTCACCACTGGCTACATTGGCGTGGGGGGGAGAGAGCTCAGTCCACACAGCTCCGGCACAGCAGGGCCAGGCCGGGCCGTCAGCTACCCCCAGAGGCACTGCAACACTTGAGAACAATGGAAACTATTGAATAAATTATTGAAATGAGAGTGTACTGAAGTGTGAGCAAAAAAGAACCTATATAAATATTCATTTTATTCTTTACTTTAGGAGTTACTACAAAAAGTAGTTAAATCTAAATAGGTTAAAGGGGACCTGACTTTTAAAAATGCTGCACTGCTTTATGACAGAAACATGTACATAATGATATTATTTGTAAAAAAAGTAATACCAGTGGAAACTTTGTGTGGGATTATGACTCAGATTTA
The DNA here is from genome assembly GCA_013398175.1 of Climacteris rufus. Taxonomy (NCBI): domain Eukaryota; kingdom Metazoa; phylum Chordata; class Aves; order Passeriformes; family Climacteridae; genus Climacteris; species Climacteris rufus. The sequence continues at coordinate 97,669 of VZRZ01008569.1, forward strand.
AAAAAAATGTATGAAGTAAATGGGACAGAATAGAATAATTCCATAAAAGTATCTGACAAATTTCAGTTGAAAACTATGACTTTCTGACATAAATAAATCATTTGCTCTGGAGAATATGAAAACCCACAAAGACAAGTAAAAGAAAAAAAAAGCACAAAAAGCAACAAAACATATCTTAAACAAGGTCACCCACCTCGCTGATCAAAGGAAGACAGTTGATGTAATTTTTTGAATTTCAGTAAAGATTTCAGTACTGTCTCTCATAGTATCTTTCTGGATATGTCCAGCATTCAGCTGGATAAACACATCATGGGATGGGTGAGCAACTGGCTCACAGTTTGGGTAAAATGCATTGTAGTGAATGGGGTGACATCAGGCTGGTGACCATTCCCTAGTGGGGTTCTGGACAACTCTTTCTCTGGCCCAGTTCTCTTCATCTTCATAAATGCCTTGGATGCAGGACTCAGAGGTATTTTAACTAAGGTTGCCAACAATACTAAACTGGGAGGAGCTGTTGACTCCCTTGAAGGCAGGGAGGCCCTTCAGAGAGACCTCAACAAAACAGAGTACTGGGCAATCACTAACTGAATGAAGTTTAGCAAAGACAAGTGCCAGGTTCTGTATCTGGGACAGGGCAATACTGAATGTATGTACAGAAAGGGGATCAAGAGATTGGAGAGCAGCCTTGTGAAAAGGGACCTGGGGGTCCGTTTTGATAGCAAGCTGAATATGAGTCAGCAGTGGCCTGGTAGCCAGGAGGGCCAACCGTGTGCTGTGGTGCATCAGGCACAGCATCACCAGCCGGGCAATGGAGGGATTGCCCCACTCTGCTCTGCACTGGAGCGGCCTCACCTCGAATGCCGTATGCAGTTTTGGGTGCCACGATACAAAAAAGACATTGAGCTGTTAGAGAGTGTAAAAGGAGGACAATGAAAAAGGTGAAGGGTCTAGAGGAGAAACCATATGAGCAGTGGCTGAATGCACGTTGTCTTTTCAGCCTGGAGGAGACTGAGGGGAGACGTCATTGCAGTCTACAACTTCCTCATTATGTGAAACAGAGGGGCAGACACTGATCTCTGTGGTGACCAGTGATAGTACCTTAGGGAAGGCATGAAGCTGAGTCAGGGGATGCTTAGGTTGGGTGTTAGGAAAAGGTTCTTCACCCAGAGGGTGATTGGGCACTGGAACAGGCTTTCCAGGGAAGTGATCACAGCACCAGCCTGACAGAATCAAGAAGTGTTTGGACAATGCTCTCAATACATGGCATTACTACTGGAGATCATCCTGTGCAGGGCCAGGAGTGGGACTTTGATGATCCTTGTGGATCCCTTCGAACTCAGGATATTCTATGATTCTATGATTTTAATATGAAGAGTGTCCCTGTTATTTTTGTTCATGTGCCAGCTAGCGGACAACTGCAATCTTTAGAGTAAACATTATTCTTTAGACTCACCGTGCATTTAGATGATTGCTAAACATTCTTTTCTTTTTCCTTCCCAAGACATGAAAGAGTTCTTTTTGCAGCAAAAGTAAACAGGTTAGGAACTGAAAATGACCATGATATAATGCTGCATTGTCAGCTTGGAAAGCAGAAGAAAAGCAAAAAGTTTTGGAGAAATATCATAAGGAATCCATTAACTGACTTACAAAAGTGAATATGAAGACAGTTCTGATAAATCTAATCCATAGCAGCTCCTTTTTGGGGTGTAGCTCTGCACTGCCTACTTTATTCTTTAAAGTTTTTGTTAAAAAAGGATTGAAATATAACAGGAATGTAATCTAAAAAACAACAAAAAATTTGCTTTTTACCAGAGTCGATTACTCTAATTTTTTATTTATTTATACATATTTCAGGTCTTATACATATTTGTTCAGCTCTTCTAAACTGTATAGATAATACTTTCTATTGCTCTGATCCTTGAACAGTTGATGTTTAAAAGCTGCTGTACCTCTTTATTTAGCTTATTTGGTAACAGCTTCTGACCACCAAAAGCTTCTCTGCACCAAAGAAACAAGCTAACAAAATAAAATTGCTTGAGCAAAGAAATTGTCTGGAGTTCTTAGAAAATTCAAGAACATTTTATGAATGCCTGTATGTGTCCAAAGACTAAGAAGGTGGAAGACTATGTACTAGTCATGGATCTTCAGTGAGTGATTTATTACCACTTATAAATACAAAAGAAACACAAGAAACCCAGTTATTGACATTGTAAGGTATATTCATATGTAGGTAAGAGAAGGAAAATTGTTAGCTGAGTAAAATACTATTAATTAAGGTGGATACATTTGTATGTTTTAAAAATAAGCTTGCTATTAGTTATGAAAAATAAAATTAATGTAAAAATAAACAGAACCTTATTTTTTTCCTGAAATTGCTCAAATTATTTGCTGTGTTTACAGAGCATTTATCTTGATACCATTAATCTTGTCAGTCTAATTTTCTGTGCTTGTATTTTACTGAAAAAATGTAAGACAAGGTAGTGGGCCATTACTTAATATTTCGGACTCAACCACCATTGAAATCAACGGAATTTGCAATTATTCATGCAACGTGCTAAGGAGAAAAAAACAAAACAAAGCAAGTATGGAAATTTAAAATTTAAATACACATATTGCCATAAAATCTAATCTCAACTTGCACTCTTCCAGGTTAAAACCATTACCACTTGTGCTGTCGCTATCTGCTTGTATAAAAATCCCTCCCCCTCATTTTTATAAGACCCCTTAAGTTACTACAAGGTAGGTCTCCCTGAAGGTTTTTCTTCTCCATGGTGCAGAAACCCAGCTCTCTCGGCCTGTATTCACAGATGTCTTCTAATCATCTTCATGGCCCTTCTCTGAACACATTCTTACAGGTTCAAGTCCTTCCTGTGCTGAGGACCCCAGAGCTGTATACAGCATTCCAGGTGGGGTCTCATGAGGGGGAGAATCATCTCTCTTGACCTGGAGGCCACACTGCTTTTGATGCAGCCCTGGATGAGGTTGGCTTTGAGGACTGTGAGCTCACACAGTTCTCTGATATCCAGCATTTCATCCCCAAGAACTCCCAAGGTCCTTCTCCCCATCGTTGCACTAAATGACTTCTCCCAGTCTGTACCCGTGTATGGATTTCCCTGACAGAGATGCAGCACTTTGCACTTGGGCTTGTTAGAGGCCCCAAGAGGTGAAGAGCATGATAAATCTGTTGCAAATTAGATAGCTAAAAGTTAGGTGACAAACTCATCTAATGATTGTAGCTCATTTTACAGTTAAGGGAGACATTTCTGAAGAACTTTCAACCTAATCTGAAGTGAAAGTCTTTACTGGAAGCAAATCATACTGTAAAATTCCCTGTTGCTTTTTTTTGATGCTACATGTTCCTCATGTTCAGACATAACTTTTACATGAGTGTCACCTATATTTGCTTTTGAAAATGGACTTCGTTTCTCAAATAAATCTGAAAGATAGGAAGAAGCAAGCAAATAATCTCTTTAGTCAGCTTCTAAAAATTCAGCCACATTTATTACGTATATAAACCAAGAAATTTAGGCTGTTTGATAAAGATTCCACTGTCTCGTGTTCCAAGTCTGCAAACTGAAAATTGGTGAGACTGAACAAAATAGGCAATGCTGAAAACACTAATGTCAACCTAGTTGAAACATTAACTCAGAAGTCATCTAACTGCAATATCTTTTAATGGGAGCAATTTTTGTGATGCCCTTTTGTGATGCTGTACTTTGATGCTCTTTTTTAATTTTCACTTGCACTACAGTGCTGCTGCAAAAGAAACTTTTAATTGCACCTTCTCAGCTGCCCTATGAGGAATATGTGAATATCTAGTCCTCCCACATCTGCAGTATATTAGATTCAACAGATTACAAAGAGAAAAAAAGAAGAAAATTATGATGCAGGGTTGGATGTCTCTTATTATCTGTGCTTTTCTACAGTAGAGAAGTTGCCATGAAAGGTGTTCATATTAAATTATCTTTCTATTTGATGTAAAGGAATAGGTGTGTTACAGCAATTTTTCCCCTCATTTTTGGGTAAACTAATTCACAATTGAGCTGAGTCTGCATCACTTGAATGACTTGAATGTCAGCTTCTGTTCTTGATCCATATTCTTCTGAATCACACAGTAGCTGAGGTTTGACAAGACATCTGGAAGTCACCTGGTCCACACCAGCCTCTGGGAGGTCCATCCATGAATATCGCTGCCACCTCCTACACTAGCTCCACCTCTAATGTGAGAGGCTCTTCCCTGGGGGAAGATTCTATAGGCAGAACCGGGGTTTGAAACCCACCCTTTCTTCTAGAAAGGAGGCGTGCTCAGAGCCCTGGACCTCCCCTCCCTTCTAGAAGCCTCGGTTAAGTTTGATGTTTTACTGGTTATTGCTCATTGTCCCCTCCCCTCCATTGTTTTAATTGGACCCAGAATCCCTGTACCCACTCCTTGCGCTGTGCCCCATTGGTTATCCCCTCCAGCTCCTCCCAGTTCTCCCCTCCCTTTTAACCAGCTGGACCTGTCAGCTCTTTGGAGTTCTCCCTCCGTTACTCTCCCTCCCGGATCCCTTCACCTGCCCCGATAATAAAAGAGACCTTGGGGGAGACCCCCTTCTGCAGCCCTTTGCCTCCTCGCCTTTTTCCAACTGTGCCTCATCTGCTTTTGCCTCGGGCCACTGTCGCAGTAATGACAGGAAGAAGGAGACAAGAAACACCTGTCAGGAGAGCAAGGAGCAAAGTGTCGGGCGAGACCCGCCCTGTTTATTATATATGCATTTTAGAAATCACTGTCCATTGGAGGAACGAGCTTGTCGTCCCTCAATCACAGTGGTCAAAGGAAATGTCCATCAAACTTTTGTGCCCAGGAGAAAGGAATGCAAACAATAAGATACCGTTACAATAACATGGCTATGTTTACATAGAAGAATGTGAGAAACTAGCTACAAAAGAATGATAACATCCAGAACTGCAAAGGACAGGGCAACAGGCCACCCCCTCTCCGTGTGAACCACCCACGCGCAGCCCCAAAGTGGTGGCTCCAGGAGTGAGCTCTCGGGCATTCAGGGATCGGCGCCTCAGCTGAGGGCGACCAGGAAAGCCAAGCGACCTACTACACCATCCTGCTCAAACATGGTCACCTACAGCCACCCAGGATCTTCTTTAAACAGTTTTTCAATATTTTCAAAGAAGAAGATTTCAGAACCTCTGGGCGACTTATACCAGTGCTTACTCATCCTCAGAGTGTTTACTGATGCTCAGAGGGAACATCTTGTATTTCAGTTGTCCTGGGTTATAGTATATTCTATTACCATTTTTGTGAGCTATTGAAACCAGGTGTAGCAATGTTCCTTTTTCCCTCGCTCCTGGTCTATCTCCTGTTAATGGGCCCATCAATGCCTGCTGCATGACTCATAGATAACTTGCTCCTGGTCTATCTTGCCTCACCATCCCACTGTGAGATGGTCTGCCCAGGGAGGGGAGCCAAGCATTCTCATGTGGGTATAATCTGGGGTTTGGAACAGCAAAAGGAGCCTTACCTACTGGGATCCCAGAAGACAAGAGCTACACGACCACCACTGGACTTTCCGAGAAGGACCTGACCTTTTCTACAAGATCACTGCTTCAACAGGACCACTTCAAAGAGAACTGCAGCTACCACCTATTGGACTGCTACCACAACCCTGCCTGGGAGGGTGTCAGGTCGTACCCCTGACTCTGTCAGGCCAAAGCAGTGTTTCTGTATTATTGCTTTGTTATATATATATAT
>VZRZ01008569.1:103429-154410 GCA_013398175.1 Climacteris rufus
ATATATATATATATATATATTTATATATACACACATTAGCAAAAGACCTATTATTCCTATTCCTCATATCTTTGCCTGAAAGCCCCTTAATTTCAAATTTATAATAATTTGGAGGGAAGGGGGTTGCATTTTCCATTCCAAGGATGGGGCTCCTGCCTTCCTTAGTAGACACCTCTCTTTCAAACCAAGACACAGTTCATTCCCATTATTATCTATTCTGTCACTGAGCACCACTGAGAAGAGTCTGTCTCCACCCACTTTTTTACACGCTACCTTCATACACAGGGATGAGATATCCCCCGTGCCTCATCTTCTCTGCCAACCTTTCCTTATACATAGGTGCTCCATCCCCTTCATCATCTTTAGGGCCCTGTGCTGGACTTTACCCAGAGAAAGACTCTCACGAGAATCTCATAAACATTTTCAGATGTGGTGAGTCTGTTGAATGAAACACCACATTTTCTGGAACACTGTACCACCTAAGAGGGTTTGTATTGCAGATACAAATAACTTCAAAGACAGTAGTCTGTAGCAGCGAGGGCGAATAATGAGACAGCACACACCTTGGTTCGCAGAGATATGAGAGCCAGCCAGCAAGCCCCGTTTATTGTATTGTCCTTTTTATATAGTAGGAAACCAGGTATATGATTGGCTAGGTTCTATACCACCCTAATCCAAAACATATCATACAAGGACAATAAACATCAGGTGGTTTATCTTATTGTTTTTCATACCTCCCATGGGAATGAAGGATTTTCTCACAAGCAGCCCCAGGCAGCAAGCCTTGGGCTGCTGCAGTAGTCCTTCTGCATCTAAGCACTTTTATTTTCTTTTTTCTCATTCTCTCTACCCACCTGACAGCTTTTACCCTTTTATACACCATTTTTAACAGGTGTCATTTCAAATTTATCTTTCACAGTTGAGTCATTGACTTACCTTTCAATTTTGCCTTACTTTTCAATTTTTCCTTCAATAAATAAATGCTATTATAGTCTCTTCCTAGACTTTCTGAATTATTTTCTCTTTTGTGCTCATTTCTGTCTTTATATTTTTAAAAAATGCAGGTCCACAAAACATTATGATGTTGATGCAGAGTATAAAACTTCATAATTATACCTTTCAAGTTTTTACCGGGTTTCCCTGAAAGGCTGTATTTTCTATGTCTAAGTTCTTTCATATATGTGTATAGGGATTAGAGTGTGAAATAACAGTCATTACATCACTTATGGTAGAAGTGAGGAACATTGAACTGGTACGTCTAGTTACTCACTGTCTTTGGTGGTGTAAGAGCAGAATTGATGTATTAAGACTGTCTGGAATGGAGTTCATTTTTTTTTTGCAGCAGTGGGTATGTTGCAGTGCTTTGGATTTGCAACTAAAACCGGGCTGATAACCCAGCAGTTCTTTGGTTGTTGTCTAGTAATGCTTGCACAGCATTGATGTTTTCTTCCTACCAATCTGTCCTTGCAGCAAGTAGCCTGAAGGTGCACAGAAAATTGGGAGGAGCTGGGATAGATTACAAATTGGCCAAAGGGATAATCTATATCATAGGATATCAGGCTAAGCAGTAAAAGTTCAGCAAGAGGAACAAGAAGAAAGGACATTCATGGTTATGGATTTTTTGTCTTTCCAAGTAGCTGTTCCAGGTGCTTTTAGGGCTAAATTGGCTAAACATCCACCTACTGATGGGAAGTAATACATAAATTCCTTATTTATTCCTTTCTTGTTCTTGTGTATTTGTTTCACTTATTAAACTGCCTTTATTTTGACTCACCACTTTTTGGCTTTTGCTCTCCCAATTCTCCACCCATACCACTGAGTGAGCAAACAACAGTGCTCACTCAGTGGTATGGGTGGAGAATTGGGAGAGCAAACAACAGGGCTCAGCCTCTGGCCAGAATGAGCCTACCACAGGTGAGAGGGCAAAGTTCCCTCATACATATCTTCACTTCTCTTCTAGAGGCCTCCCACATTCTTCAAATATCACAAAAAATATTTTCTGAAAATATGTCTGAATAAAACTATAGGGTAAAGGTAGCTGTATCAAAATCAGATTAGGAAATCGAATTGTGGAGCATTCAGGGCCCTCCTGCACACAAAACAGCAAATTTTTAACTCTAAAGTGAAAAAAAATATATTTAATGTTCCACATATATTATTAAATAAGATACTCTGACATTTATCTGCCACCATAAACACGTTAACAAAAGTATTCCTTATAGAAACTGTAGCAAAACCCTCATATATAACTGCAAAACTCTTTTAAATAACCAAGTTTAAAATAGAAATTTTTCTTCTTTTTCATATAGCAGCATTTTATTGGCCCTGTTACAATGATACAACAACAAAAATGCACCAAAAAGGAACCCATCCAAAAAAAAACCACAAAAAAAGCAAGTTCCAAAAAAACCCCAAAGCTAGAAAAGAAGAAACCAAAACAAAATAAAACAAATATTAATATGCAAGTCTTCATTTGTTATATTATTTTATATATTTGAGCAGCAAATATTTCAAGATCTTTTGGCTGTATTGCAAAAAAAAGCAATAGACTTTTCTTATGAGCATTTTTACCAGTATTGTTCACTGCCCTAGGAATACTGAAGTGTAAAACTTTATGCTTTGATGTTATTTAAACTTTTTGCAAACAGAGTAGATTTTAGAAACTGAAAAAATGTCAACTTGAGATACTTTTTAATTATCAAGGATTTTATTTTTATTGAAGGCCTTTTTTTCCCCCCAAATCGTTTTGGTAAAAGGAAATGTTATCAGTGTCAAGTGTTTGCATCTCATGAGTCAGGCCTCAACAAACAGGGTTTGGAATTGTGATAATAACCAGTGGAGGTGTCCTGGAAACTTTGCCTTAGTCTCAGCCTTGATAAAGTGCCATGGATTTTTCTAAGCCTAAGATTTGCAGCAATCGATTTAGATATTATTGGTTTCTCACAAGCCATGGAATGATAGGGGTGTAGACTTACGTTGGGCATGAAACACTAGCCTACCGTACCAAATTAACTGTAGTAGACTCTTAAAGCATTGAAGCTAGGGACCACAGATAAAAAGTTTTGACTCACTAGCTCTACACATAGTGTTGAAAAGAAATTCTTTGTTATAAGTTTTAAAATAATTTCTGTCCTACTAAGGAGCTTTCTTCAGCATGTTTCACTGATAAATGCCCTTAGGATTCTGCTGTGTATTAAGTGATATCCTACCCAGAATAGTATGCAATCTACTACGTGGTATGGGATTTAGCTGGCCTATATTTAGGTATCTGTATGTGACCTGAGTACCAACACAACCACTTTTGTCACTGAAGAACTGGTCAATATACTCACTGGAGTCTGGAGAAACATCCAGCGTAGCCTAAAGTAGCCATCCCTATGTGATGTCTAGACTATATAGCTAGGCTTTATCAATTGTATTGACTAGACCTCCACTAGATATAGTAGGTGCTTATAGATTTAGCTTACATATAGACTCTTCCATTGTAAAACCTCTGAAGTTAGGGAAACCTGAATACCACCTCAATTACAATTGTTAGTAATTCTCTATTTTCTTTTGTACTCATCTTGAGAACACAGCATGATATTTTGTGTTTTAAGCACAAAATTTTGAATGCAAAGGACTGAGCAGGGAGGAAGCCAGGCAGAAGTAAATTCCTGTTGGAAATCTGATCACTGAAAAACATTGTTAGCTCTAATCCTGTGGCACAGACATCTACTACTGGAACAGAAACCAAACACGTTGCATATATTTAGACCTAATAAGTTACACCTAGGAATACCTACTAGTTTCTGGGTATCAATATACATTCTGCTACCTCAAGACTTCTGCAAGGAAGCTTTATACTTATTTTCTGAATATCTAAGATTAAGCTGGGACTCTTGGCAGAGTACTGGTAGGACTTCTTCCCTTGTCAGGCTGTCCTGTTCCTTCTATGGCAGTGGTAGCTTATCTAGGCACTCCATCATTTTTATTTTTTCCAGTTCTGCTCTTACCCTTCCCTTCTTCCTCTCTAATTTGGTCCTACCTTTGCATCATCCTTTCTGTATTCTGCTTATTTATTGTACTTTGCTCTTTCCTGAACACGTTTATGTTCACCTTCTTCCATTTTTAACTTGTTCCAGTCAAGCAGTTATTTTACTGTTTATCCACTATATTGATGCAGTAAAATAGCATGCTATGGTTAAATACTAAGTAACATATATTTTCCTTTCAGGAAATAATTTGCAGAAAGGAAGGTATACAGGATGAAAGAAAGAAGCATGAATGACACACTAACCTGGATATCATTAATTTTTTCCTCACACACATAACACTTTAAGTCTGCATATTAACAATTAAAAATTAAGAGCTCAAAGACGTGTTTGAATTTTCGGTGTTCAGTTTCCAGCTTCTGCAAATTGCAAGACAAGACTCTAGAGTTACTTTCCAACAGAACCTTCAAAAAAATTTTAGAAAAAACGTTAAAGGATCTGTTGATCATATATTCATGTTAAGCAATTGTCCAGATCAGGTAAGCAATTCACAGAATGAAATCTGACTAACTTTCACTGACTATCAAACAGTTAAATGATGTAATGAGAGACTAGGTTCAAGTTGATCTACCAAACTGAGTACACATATTTCGCTCTGGCCGCTAGCCGCCTGGTGGCCCCGGCAAGCAACAAGATCCGGTGTCCACGCGGCGTGGCTTCCAATGACCTGTCGGCAGTTCTGTGCTGCCTGAGAAAGCAGTCAGGGCAGGCTGCAGCGCTGCTGTTGCCTAGCAACTCGGCAAGGGTAAAAGAGAGAGAGGGCCTCAGCTAGGTCTTCATTCCCAACTTTATTTCCACCCCGAAGAGCAGGGGCTGTGGTCGGAAGAGGGACAGGCAGGCAAAAGGCTTTAGGGAAGGGGTGACAGCATTTTTTAAAGGGGGTTGGAGAGAGAGGGGAGCAAGGGAGCAAGCCAATAAGGGAAGCACATGAGGTAACAGGGAACAAATCATAACATATCAGGGGAGGAACAGATACAAACCAACCAATAGAGAACCGAACCGAACAGAACCTTCCAGCGCTTCATACATAAAGAATAGGCTACATTATTAAACATGAGGGGTTTGAGCCAATGGGGAGAAAGGAACAGTGAAGCTTCTGGATGGGAGGGAGGAGATGCTGCGGGAGTGACACACAGTGGGTGTCAGCCCTAGACTTGGGCCTCGCCCTCGGATCTGCTATCAGGGTTGGAGTCCTGGGCAGGGAATTCCCAGCCCCAAGGTGGGCTGGGCCACCGCAACACACATATACCCTGTTTGCAGCAATTCAGCTGCTCAGTTCATATTGTCATGCAACTTCACCTGGCTGATTAACTGGATCTGGTGCATGCAGCCATGAAGGATCAACCACACCAACATGAACTCCAGTCAAGAGCTGTGGAACGTAGCAGAATCGCATGTTCAAATAAATATTTTGAGAAGTCACATTTTGTATCTGCCGATAAGTGTTATGCTCTTTTTCTGCCTGGGAATTTTGTAAGGGCCTTTCTCTATCACAGATGAGGAAAAAGTGCCTCATCACAGTCTTGTGATGTTTATTCTATTGATTAAAACCTTAACAAAAGAAGTCATGCTATGTTGCAAAATTCACAAGTTTCATTTTAAGAAAAAGGTAAAATTCTGACATCTGATTTCAACAGATATTTGACAGTGAAATCCAAGTACATCTTTGTCTCCTAAACAGTGGGCTGAAAAAAACCTAAATTCTCAAGTTTTCAAATGGCTTGAAAGTATTGTATTAAAAAGATATTCTTAATGTATGATGCCAAAATTCTTCAATTTGTATATGAAGTATCAAAAAATATGAGGACAAAATATTTTTAAAATAAAGTACTGGTATTTTAGCTGTAATTCATCAAAACCCTTGTGAGCCAAACTTGATGACAGCATTTGAGCACAAATAGCTATTTTTTTTCCAAATTGTGAATACTTGGAAATTTTTTTTCACAGTGGAACATTAAATCTGAATAATTTGTTTCTGTGATTAGTACTTGTGGTGGAAAGATGGATGTAGGAGGAACACAATTGACCTTTCAACAGTTAAGAGATTCTGCCATGAGGCCTTGCTCTTCACAGATGGAATTGGCATTGCAAGCATGTCATTGGAGTGCACAGCTCTCTCACTATACTTCATTCACTATTGGAGTCAGAACATGAAGATAGACCTCAAATATTTCAGGATCAGGGATGTGTTCCTGCATATTCACCTGTTTATATCAACTGTTGACATATGACATTGATGGTACTAAGGTTGAGAATAAAGCTTTGACCACATAATTTATGTGGACAGAATGCTGGCAGTATCAAAAAAAAAAGATGAAATCCTGGCTCTAACACTAACACTGATACCAATGCAGTCCTTTTTGTGAGGGACAATGGAACCAAGCACTGGAGAAGAGGCCAGAGCTATGTCTCTCACAGACATTGCCATGGAATCCAGAAATGTAAAAGATGTTAAGTGCTGATAATGTTAAAGACAAGGACAGAGTTTTGGCTGTGTCACATGGTTGCTATGGAATGCTGCCTCTCTCAGAGAAGAGGCTGGAGCTCTGGCTGTGGCACTCTGAGTATGCCAGTGTTTGACTCAGACACTTGACTATATTAAATATAGCCAGGGATGGACACCTGGTTTTTCAATACTGGGCATACAGCTCTGGCTATGTTAATATTTGCCAGAGAGTTATTATTTTAGCAGGATGAATTAATAGAACAGGATGACATTTCCAATATATCTGTTATTTATCACGTATGTCAGATTAAAGAATAGATTTTTTTTAAAATATATTTTAGATAGAGATTGATCTCTGACCCTATCAGAGAATGACATCCACCTCAGTCTGGGATCAACAGTGATATGTGTCTACTCATGTTAGAAACATATAAGAACCCTTCCTAGGAGCCACTCTGCTATTTCTCTGTGTCTCAAATATACTCATGGATATGAGATACAAATAGGACTAAAGTATACATTTTCTATTGTGTGTGGTTAAAATGGAGTGCTGATCACAGCAAACATAATGAATCTATATAAAGATTTGTCCTTTTTATTGCTCTAAGACATATACATGTACCAAATTATATTAAGTAACAAAAAAATTGATTATATAAGAAAACAAGCATCTAATTCTTGGTTTTTTTTTTAAATAATAATTGATATGGATGGAAAATGGGAATGTAACCCTCTTTTTGTCAGATGTGCATTTGAAAACATTTTCACTGCTGGATTACTTGTTCCCAGACAGCAGCAGGATGTTCTTAAAGAGCATTGATTTTGTTCTGGCACTGCACTAAAAATGCATTTATTGGAAGTCTTAATAGCATTTCAGATTTTGTTCTGAAAGTCTCTTTCTGCCTATATATGTAATGGAGGTCTGTATATTCCAAAAAAATTATTTAAATTATCCAAGGTTCTGATCTGGTCAAGATGGCAAAATAGTGCTAGGCATTTTGCATGTAAAATAACATCAGTGTCAAACTACTGTTGGGGAAGTACTTCATAAGCTTAAGAAAGCTTATGCTACAGAAAAGATTTAACAGAATCCTTTGTAAGCCTATGGCAGTTTGTAAATAAGTGAAGAAGAAAGAAAAATAATTTCTTTTAAAAAAGCTAAATTTTTTTTATATGGAAAGTAAATGGTCCTTTCTATATAAAAAAATGGACTGAATTGACTGAGTTCTGCTACTTTTTTTTTTTTGTAGTCCTAGATTATGATCAAACAACTATAAATATTTGAGTTATACCTAAGAAGTTTCTCCAAAAGTTAGAGAGTTTGGTTTTTTCGGTAGCAAATGGCCATGGTCATAGTTAAGAGTTACTGCTAAAGAGCAGTAACTTCATCAATTGAGCTGTCAGTGGTTTTGCCTGAGAATCTGTGTGACAGATAATTATGAGGCCCATCTCTGTTAGATCTTTTTCTGCTTTATCCTCAATACTTGTGTCAGTGCTGGACTGACCAGAGCCCAGAGGCAGACATTACTGGTAAGCAAATAGTCTGTCTAGATGAAACTGGAGAAAAGATAATTTTCCCCGATGGAGGGAAGGAAGGTCAAATTAAAAATTTCGTGTTATTGAGCACTATCTGATTCTCTTTTTAATTGTTATTTAAAAAAAATGACATAATGTATGTAATTAACTGAATTTTGAGAAGTTGTGGTCAGATCTATGTCAGATGACATTGTGCTGCATTACATATGCTCAAACAGACAACATCGTAAATTATAAAGAAAGCTGGATCTACTGTACATGACATGCCCTTTTGAAAAGCATGTTTTGTACTTTATTAATTAATTCTCTGAGGTTGTTTATATTTAGCCGTCAGCTCCATCTGCTGATGATACCTCATGAAGGCACATATAATGAGCTGTTATACTTTCATACAAATGCCTTGTGTTTTGTTATCAAAGTCTGTTTGTAAGTCTGTTCAGACCTTAGATGCAGATAAAGTGTAATACAGAACAGTAAATATGGAAACAAATGAAAATTTTCCTTCTTTTGATAATAAAACAATGATGTGAAGTTTGAGGGCAATGAGGAATTCTCCAATTCATTGCTACCTGAAAGTCTCTGCAGAATTTCTTCCTCAGCAGTTCTGCATTGCTACAAAGACAGATTTTGTATTCTGCAGCCCATGGCTTAAAAATTTATTAAAGGACTTTTTTAGTTACAGCCTTTTCCATCTTACTCCTGAGGTCTGCACTCTGTTTCTCTGTCTGTTATGGAAAGTATGGACAGAGTCTTTTCAAACTTCTGGGAAAAAAATATTTCTAAAATATTTTGTGTGACCCTTAAAGTTTGACTGTACTTTGCCTTTAAAGAGGTTTCACAACTAAGCAGCATGACTGGGGATAGTTTTCCATGATACATAGATTTTATTCCCTGAGCCCAATGCACAAAATTATTGAGCACAAAGACTCCTTTTGGAAAAACGGGATGTTTAAAACATGTAAATGAAAATTCTTTACACCGAGCAATGATCACCTTTATGTTGCCTTACAACACTTATCTAAAATAAAATTGCATATTATATTCACCTGTATATTCTATTAAGAAGAAACTCAAGTGTTTACAATGACAATTCCCATTTATCAAACAGCCTGTGTTTTGCTTATATGGCTACAATGAAAATTTGGAATGGAGTAGAAACAGAACAGTTGTAGGAGGTTATAGTGCTAATACTTGTTGATAGAAGTTTATTTTTTAAGCATTTTAAATTAAAGACTGCACATACACATATAAAAGAGTATGTCTTGCCTGTTGAGGAGACAGTTCATCTGGCAAGAGAAGACCAATTGTTGGATAAAATTCTTTTACCAATTAAAATAAATTATTTGCTGCTGTGACCTCTCTAAATACAACTTCGTCAAAAGAAGACAAAAATAATTTCTAGCAGGAGATAATCAGCACAGATATTAATTTAATAGAATAAGACAGATTGATTTATTCACTAGATATATGCAGGTTAGGCCTCTGAGCTCACATTGTCATTTAAAAACCACTCTGTCCTTATGTCCCTGTAAAGAATTATGTTTTAAAGGGTACTTTGTATCCAAGGTGACTTCTTCTTTTCTCCCTTCCCTCTCCCTGTGCCTGTACAAGTATATGTATGTATGTACAGTCACAAAAACATTTTTTAAAAATTTTCTCAAATATCATTTTACTGGTGGAAGAAATAGACATTGCTCTCACACCAAACACTTTAGTACAGTCTGAATATTACAAAGGAAGAGAAATTTCTCATGGAAATTTTACTCAGTTCTATACTAAGGTGTTTTTTTCACAATTAACTGAGAAAAAAAGGAGCTAATTTTGCAAAATTTTACAAAAACGTGCCTTTCTAAGCAATTTATTAGAAATTAAACATCGTCTGAAAATTTTATTTAAGAATCTGTCACAGTCTATCTTCTGACTTGTCAGCTTTACCCCCAGCTTTATGTGCTGAACATGATGCCGTATGGTATGGAATATTCCTTTGGTCAGTTAGGGTCAGCTGTCCTGGCTGTGTCTCTACCCCAATAACATTATTTATTTTTGTCTATATCACTGAAAAATCCCAGCTTCTAGTTTAAAGGAGCTTTAGAGATTAGTTCATGTTGAGAAGCTAATAACATTTTATGGGACAGGTACTTGAAATACGATTGTGGAGCTTTGCCTGAGACATTACACTATACAAAATTTTAGTACTACTATTTCATTCCTTTTTGCCTTTGTGTTCTGTTAATTATACTAGAAAGTTCAATAGGTACAGTAATTACTGTGGCATTATTGTTTAAAATAAAAAAAGAAAGCTTTAGAAATTGTACCCCAAAATCCTAGGGGAAACATAACACTTTGACCTCAATGAGAAATTAAACATTATTAGATCCTAGTTTGAATATGAAAATTGTCCATATTCCCCTTCAACTTTTTAGAACCACCCAACATATTTTGAGAGAAAATACAGTTTCATGTCTGCATCATCTTTTCAAAGTTTTATTTCATAGAAACATAGAATCACAGAATTATAGAATGACTAGAGCTGGAAGGGACCATAAAAATCATCAAATTCCAAACCATCTGCCAAGGGCACAGACACCTCCCATTAGACCAGGCTGTTCAAAGACCCATCCATCGTTGCCTTGAAAACTTCCAAGGATGAGCCACGCACAAGTTGTCTGGGCAATTTGTTCCAATGTCTCATCACTGTTATGATCTGATTATAAGGTTCTTAGAAATACCTCTGCCCGAATTAAGGTGCAAATGAGACCATATGCCAATGTCAGTAGTACGAATTTTATTTGATAGTAAAGATGAGAGAGAGAGATGGTAAGAGAAAGACATAAAAAAAGAGGTGGGGGGACAGAAAAAGAGCGACAGAGAAGGGAAATATCACCACTCCGTGGATCCCAATGATGTTGCGTTGATCCTCTCCAGGTGGTTTTCTTGGGGGTGAGGTTACCCCTGAAAAGCATAGAATTCAATGGGTTAATATACACTCAGGCTGGGTAGGAAGATCCAGGCACCTCCCCCAGGGGGGCAGGGAGGTGTGCCAGTGTTTCTTGCAGCAGGCACTGGATCGGTTGTATCACTTTACATCACATGCAGTCCTGTGGTGCAATGCCTCAGGAATGAGTCTGGGGTGCCTTTCAGGGGGTCTTTGGTGGATTATGACACCCCCTCAGCTTCCCCTCATGTGAATGTCCCATAGTTCTCTTGGGGTTTTGCCGCGGGTAGAAAGCGGGAGTATCTCGGAGTCTTTTGCGTCGGACCCATTTGCCTAAATAACGCGACTCCGGCATTATCTAGTCTCCGATCAGAGGCGAGCCGAGCATCAGAAATCCCTCAGAATCTTGGCTTAGCTCACGCACAGCGGTTTAATTTATGCAGGGAAATAAAGAGAACGAGAAAGGGTTCTTTCTGCTTATGACCAGTAGGTTTTATTCCTGGAATATGCTGCAGAAAAGACGGCCAAAATGGTGCTCAGGGTGTGTTATAAAACGGGGGGCAAGGGGAGGGCAGTCGGGAGAGTCAATCACTGCGGAGGACCACAATGATTGACAGTGGCGCCGGCCAATGCGTCGGCTGTCTGGACCCGGCATGGGAACCAATGAGCTGTTTCCCTGGGCGGGGACAGCCCCTGCCACCCTGGGCCCGGACGGCCCCCGCCGAGCTGGGGCTGCACCATCCCAGCTGCCGTGCAGGAGTGGGGAAAGGACCAACACTGAGCGGGGGGGAAAGGAACCGACGGTCCCGGCCGCAAGCCACGCCCAGAGGCACTACAACAGGGTTTGGGGTTCCACAGCTGAGTCAGGAAGGATGGGTGTTCATTGCCTCTGATCAGAGGTTAGGCCACACTCAAAGCCTCCTTCCCCCCACCTCACTTGGGGGTGAAATCTGTGTAAACCTGCTCTCAGCTGTGAGCTGTGGCCTCCCCCACCCCAAACCCAGCCAGGGATGACCAGCACAGCTGCTGGGTTTGGCTTTCCAGTGGATGCATAGTCTTGTTTACTTCTCCTCAGACCTCAGATGATTGAACAATAGCGTTCCCTTTATCTAATCCCAGCAGTTTGGCTTACAGTCCAAAGTTCCAGTCAGGCACCTCCAGGGAGGGGTGGTGGCCATGCCTTCTTTATACATTTTTGCGATAACAATGTTTAAGGCAAGAATTATTTCAGTCTCTGGCAACCACTGTCATTGCGAAGAATTTCAGGGTACTTTACAAGAAAAGGGGAACTTGTTTTTAAATTTAGGATAAATATTTTGAAGTGATATGGATCTTGAAAAGTGTTAGAAATACTATGTGAATACTTTTTAAATATTTTTTTTACATGTTTAATGAGTTGAAGTATCTCTTGGCACAAAGTGCACCAACAGAAGCAGAAGAAGGAAAATGTAAAGGGAGTGTCCCTTTTGCTGTCTGAATCTGTAAAATCATCACAGCTACGGAGTCTAAGCACACAGTGACCTTTATTCAGCCTCTGTTCTGTAAAGGCAACTGAAACATCACCTTCACATTAAATACATGAATGGCTCATCTGAAGTGTAAGAGCTTTGCAGTGTAATTAAGTTAGTCTCATCCTGAAGTGTTTATGCTTTGTTCACATAGGGAGAAAGTGTGCATTTTTGAAGTCATCATTAATAGAAAGCAAAGTCAATGAAACTTTCAGAAATTAGGTAATTTTGTGAGGGCTTTTTATCTTTACAACGACAAAAGAGTTGTATTTCTCTTTTGAACTGTTTCTTTCACTGTGCATTTGCCAGTGTTCATGTGTACAGGAGTGTGAGGAATCTAGAGTAACAAATGAAGCAGTTTATTTAGGTCTTTTTTTTGCATTAACAGCGGGACAAATGCCTCAGGGTAACAAAGAAAACTGTGAATTAGGTCTTTGTCAAGTGGAGTTAGCTATGGAATTCACAAGGAAAGCAGGATTTGACAGAAATGTAAAATGATGAAAACTTTCAGTTTACGGTATCAAAGCTCATAGACAGCACTTCCAAGCACAGACACAGAATACAAATTTCTAATTACTGCTACTGAACAATTGTTTTTACTGATGGTCCTAGTTGAGTTTGCTATATTTCTCTGTAAGCAGTTATTGATCAGGGAAACACAGTGTTTTCAAATTGGCCCTTTCCCCCCCATCCATATGTTTCATCCTAGTAAGATGAGTATATCACTTTTCATCCTTCATTAGAGATCTTTTCAAAAGAGCTGTTTGTGTACTTACTTCTTTTACAAGCAAAACTTTCAAGACTAGAAGGAAATCCTACCATAACTACTGCTTATATTGGAGCATACAATTCTCTCATGCTGTGATTTGAGTATGTAAGAGTTCCTTCAATGCAAAGGGCAAAATTGTCAACATTAGAATTTGTAAGGAAAACAATTCTTGTAAACAGAAACTGCCAGCACAGTCGTTGCACAACATGTATCAGCCTTGTGCATAGTGATCATGTGTATGACCATCATAGCAGGCATGACTACATGAAATATTTAATTAATTATTAACCTTGTGAAGAATGAACATAATAGATGGATTTACTGCTATAAAAGTGTAGTTTCTATTGTTTGCTTTCCCCTTAGCCATTTGTTCTGTTTGCAAATAAGTCCTGACATTCAGTGCTATGCCATAACAGCTTTCAAATGCTTATCAGTGTGATTCAAGCATTCACATTTCAAAATATTCTGGCTTTATACTTATCATTAACATGTAGAATACTTTACAAAGAGACAAGCAATGTAATCTAAAAATACACTAACAATGTTTTATACAGTTAAGAACTTTAGGGCAGTATAGATGCAACCTTGCCTCTTTTTTTTTATACATAAGCATAGCAAAGCACAATTTGATGTTATCATATCCCATTGGTTTAGTAAGGCTGCTATCTCATAAACAATACAGTTTGGCCCTACAGGCTGGAAAAGCAGGAATTCTACCTTTATGTTTATTAGAAGAAGGAAGACATTGCTTCCAATGGAACAAAAAATGATACAGTTCTCTAGAATGTAAATTCATATTTTTTTAAAGACAAACTCCTTTGACTTATCCCAATGCGTGTGTTTGTGCATGTATATATGATTGTGTGTGTGTGTGTGTATCTGTATAAGTGTGTCTTTCAATTATGAAAAAAAAAAAGAATTTCTACTATTATTTCCAAAACCAAGACTGTGTTAGAAAAAACAAAAACAAAATGCAATTTTAGTGTAACACATTTCCTGGTTCTGCTGCTAAGAACTCTAAGATTCTAGAGCAGTCTGAATTAAAAGTTTACCTTCAGGTTCATGATCCATATGAACTAGCTGACAGTCTCCTAGTTGTGTTCAGAACCGTAACATCAGTATTTCCTGGAAAGATTTATTTTGGCAATGTTAATGTTTCCTTAAACTAAAGCCTTTCCTGGTTCTACTTGGACATATTCATACTCTGTTTAACAGGACAAAGAAATGTCCTGTGAATCACAGGAGTCATGCTGATAAAACAATAATACTGCCTTATGGTGGCATTATATTTCTTATATAAGTCTATATAAATAATTGTTGTTCATAGAATAGAATCCTAGTATAGTATAGTGTAGTGTCTGGTAAAATTCTCATTAATTTTAGTAGGGCTGTGGTAATCTTTATATTTTCCCACACGGGCTGACCAAAGCCATAATTTTTGTTTCAAAGGTACTAATAGTTTTTGTCTTTAACTATAAATAACTAAGGTATCACCTGGGACTTTTATTCTTCCATATAATGCACTTGAAAATTTAGTACAGGTTCAACAAGAATAAATATTGATTTCTATCTATGAAAACACATTTGAGCATGAAAAAGCATCACAGTCTTCTATTTACTTTACAGAAAATGTTATACAGGATGGAGAAACACTAATTAATCTACTAAAGTTTTCCTAGAGCTGGTAAATTAGAATTTCAGTATTTATCCTCTATTAATTTATTTGTGTAGCTTGCAGCTACACTGTTGTTTTTCTTTATGATTTCCTCATAAATTGGTTCAATGATTTCATGCCTTTATGCATCGTTTAGGGACCCTATCCTGTAATTCTAAACAATGAGGCACTTAAACTGATTTTTTTTTGTTAAAATATGCCTAAATAGTAGCTACAATAGAAAGTAATTTTTTGGAAGGTGGTGAAATGTCAGTCTTGGTGATAGTGTTAAGATCAGGGACAAGAAGAGTTCACTATATCAAACCTAATCCAAAGTGACCTGTGCAGAGATTGCAATGGATATACCTTTAAACTGTTGGACACCATGATTTGAGTTGCATGTTACAGGAATTGCTACATCAGGAAGCACAAACACCAGTGGAGAACAACTCTTACACTGCAGTGACATGACCTGAGCTGTCTTTGGTGCCTGGTAACTCCACACAAAATACCACCTCTCCTATCCTGCATGCACTGTAACAGATGGAGCCCAAAGTCATCAACTAACTTAAATCAGTGGATGTTTTTCAGATATATTTTGAAATTTTATGGGCATTTTATGGACATTTTACATGGGTGATTGTAGCGCTGGACGCACTCTGCCAAGGGCTGCAGACAGGCCCGAGGGCACATGGTATCCTCCACTCGCTTCCCCTGGTGGTGCAGGGGCTGGCTGCTAAGCCGCAATGCCTTTCCCCTGAGCAGGGTTCCAGCAGTGCCTAGCTGGACAGTGCCGGCTCCTCTGCTTAGGAGGTCTGCCCTTAGCCCAGTGGTCTTCGGCATATTGGCGAGAGCAAAGACCAAAGGAGGGGTCTTTGTCCAGATTTCAGCCCTTTTATTAGGCTAGGGCAGCAGGAGAGGGTCCAGGGAAGGGTCCAGGAGCAGGATCGGGAGCAGGAACAGTGCCAGCATCCAGGCCAGATGATGGTACCGAAGACAAAGAACCCAGCCCAGGGATTGATTGGGGTTTATATAGGGAAAGGGAGAGGGGATACAACCAATAGGGGTACAGAAATTACAATATAACCAATGGGTAACCGAGGAGACATGACCTTTCCAGAACATTACCAAATACAGAACATTACATAACCAGGTAACTAACCAATGGTAATAACATATGCTAACAGCAACCGAAAGGAATTCTGGAATATGCAACCTTGTCACCCTAACCAGAGTAGCTGTTTCAAAGGGCAGTGTGCTGGGTTTCTTTCCACCAGCGTTGAGGCTTGCAGGCTATGGTTTTAGCCACACACACTGCCACAGGTGATTCTTAGACTAAAGGAATGATATCCATGTTGAGATTGTTTTGGATAGTGTGGTATCTGAGCATGACATGTATAGTATAGAATAGGGTGGGGATATTGTCCTGGTTTTGATTGGGGTAATTTTTTTGTAGTAGCTGGCATAATGCTGTGTTTTCAATTTAGGATGAGAACAATGCTGCTAAGCACTCTTCATGCAGAGTGAAAATCTTTTCTGCTTCTCATAACACCTTGAGGAGGCTGGGGATACACAAGGAGTGATGAGGGGACAGAGTTGGGACTGCGGAATCCAGCTGACCAAAGGCATATCCTCCACCATATGGTGTCATGCTTAGCAGTAAAAGATGAATAAAGAGGGAGGAAGGCAGAAAAAATTAGAGCAATGGCATTTGACTTCCTGAGTCAGTTACATGTGACAGAGTGCTTCTTTGCTGGAGATGGCTGAAAACCTGTCTGCTCACGAAAAGTGACGAATGAATTCCAGGGTTTGTGTTGCTTGCACATATGGGTTTTCCTTTAATTATTAAACAGTCTATATCTTAACCCATGAGTTTTGTCACTCTTCCAATTCTCTTCCGCATTGCACTGTGAGTGGAATGAGCAAATGACTGCATGGTACTTAACGGCTGGATAGGGATAAACCATTACATCATTTAACTCAAGCTTTCAGTTTCACTGCTTTTTGTCATATACTTGTACCTCATCTTTCACTCACAGGTATTTATGGAGATGGTCAGGTATTTGGGACAGGGGCCCTGGTTCTTAGTCTGATTTGGCTCCTTGCCTTCAAAATTGTCTGCCTATGTATCACAAATTGTCTCATGTGAATCTGAGGCCAGATGTGGACCTCTATCTGCATTTTGATAAAATCGTCAAGAGAGTATTGATTGCTGGGCAGAGAAAACATACTCAGACTAATGAAGAATGACAGTGAAGGCTTTCTTTGAAAAAAAAGAACAAGAAGATATCAAGATAATGTAACACATCTACTGTACAGCTTCCTGTATGTTTCTTTTTGAACTCTATAGAATACCTAAATAGTCTTTGAAATATAATGAATTAGGAGTGCATTTCAGACTTGTAAAAGCAATAATATGATGCATGAATTATTTTATTCTTAAAAGAAGAACATTATAATCATATTCCTATATTTTAAAAAATAAATTATTGATTTTACATTAATCAAAACATGTGCCAATATCTTTGTCTCTGAGTACATTTATAATTTTAAAACAATCCCTAGTTTGAGGTATAGCGCAGGTGCCAAAGACATGCTGAGTTAAATTCAAGAGCAATAGTTACCAACTCATTACCTGGATGTTAGCTAACAAGGCAGTTGCAAGCAATAAACAATCATGGTCCAGTCTCTGGGATAAGAAAGTTGAAAATACTCATGACAGAGTACATGAAAAAGAACATGACAGCTACTATTGTAAAGGAGATAGGATGGAATATGAATGATATAGGATGGAATATGTGTGCTGGCTGAGTTTTCTGTGAAGGAAAGCTTGAAAAAAAATTTTCATTTTAATCTCCACAAATATTAAAGATCTTGACAATAGCACAGAAAATGTGTTAATCATATTTTTGGATAATTTGATTTAATGAGCTCAAGCTTTATAAAGATCTTAAATTTTCTATGCCAAGATAATTACTGAATAGGAATGAGAACAATGGCAAGCGTAGTCTACAGATGTTATTCCAATAAATACCTACAGTCACTAAGGAATAATAAAGATAGCCCTACATAGGAAAATTCCTTCAAAGTAAAACTTAGTTCAAATATCAGACTCAGATCCTGACTTACAGGAAGAGGACTACTTTGTTAAAAACACTGTACCAAGCAGTCATCTGCAGTCTCTTAATCAACTTTGTGGCCCTTTGTTGGTAATAACAGCAGCCGCCAACTCTGTCCTCTGCCCCTAGCAGAGGTCCAAGATTGAATAGTATTCTAAGTATTAATAAGTAATAGTGATCTAAAACTTCCGATCTAAAACTGATTGCTTATTGACAGGTTTGGAGAATGATGAAGTAGTTCCACAGATATTAAAAGTCACTCAGATTAATGAAAGAAAAAAATGCTCTTGGTAGAGCAGGAAATGTTACAAAGACTGTAATATCCCCTTGCTACACATGTAATTTTGAACCCATTTGTGCACCAGTATATAGGGGGAAACCAGATCAGGAAAAATTGTAACTGAAAACAGAAAAAAGTACTTGCTTGTTTGTCCTCTTCCTAACTTTCTTCAGATATTCCTAAAAATAGAAGATGACCAAGTAGAAAAAATGTAGAATTTTACATTGTATTGAAATATTTTTCTATAGTTTTCAAGAATTTTTTATGCATTCCCATTAAAAGTATTACATTATTGGGCAGACATTTCAGATATGCTACGAATGATTATAGAAGTTAATTAAATAATTTTAAAGTGCTAAATTACACAGTTGCTTAAGAAAAACACTGAAAATACACTTGTTATTGTAAGCTGCCCTCTTGCAATGAATTTATTTTTATACAAGTCATGGATATTTTTTGTAGCTTGTAAGCTTTAATAATTGAATATATTTACTACCTTTAATAAATTTTAAACAGGGACCACTTTTAATACATGAGGAAAAATAATCATCCTTTCTAGCTAAGAATCTCCATTGGAGTTATTTGTAAGTACATATACACATCTATATGTATTAAAAGAGAGACTTAATGAGTTTGCTCACAACACAGATAAAATACAAAGAAAAAAATAAACTATTGATTTGGAGATTATAAAAAACTCTGAACACATTATTTTGTTATCTTGTTATATAGAGAAATTATATAGATGTCTATTATTAAAATTCTGAGAGTTGGTTCATTCTCATGTCCACAACAAAAAGCCAGTATGAAAGAGCACAAATATTTATTTTGCTTTTTTTTAAAAATATTTATTATTAATTTTACTATCCAACAGTACTGCTGCAAAGAATGGAATTTAAAACATTTTTATTTACATGTCCCTCTATACTTATCACAAGTACTGGCAATGTTGTTTATTTGGGTTAGATAGTTACATTGAGTTCAGTTATTATTATTTTTTTTAATAAATTAGTATGTCAATCTATCTAGAGTCTTAACAACATGCTTTTTAATAGTTAATTTTTTATGTGAATTCTGATGGGAAACTTTCTTATTTTATTAATGCAACTAGTGACATTCAATTACTGGTGACTAAGCAATAGCAGTTTGTCATTATTATTTTTTAAAGGATTCTGTCTGTGAAGCAGTAATTTGTCTAGCTACAACCCATCAGTCTGAATGTAACAAATTTCATCAAATAAACAATAAGCACTCACAGCAACTCCTCTTATGATTCAATTTCTTTTGATAAGCCAACTGGATGAGTTTCCCTCAAGTTCGCTGTATAGCCAGTGGGTAGAGGAGGAAGGAGGCCTAGGGATTCTCCAGTTAGAAATCCTATTTCCATACATTCAAAAGCTACTGCTGCTTTCTAAGTAATTGGTGTTTCTACTCAGACGAGAAGATTATAATTTTTCAGACTTCCTTCATATTTTTAAAACACTCCCAAATTTCACAACTTTATATTCTGTAAAACAAGACCACAAGTAAAATTTTTCACTTGTATAAGAGATATGTGAAGGAATCTTTAGCAACATCAGTATTTCATGCACTTGAAAAAATATGGAGAGAAACTGACTTGTGATTGTTGATTCATGATAAAGACAACAAACAGAAATCTCCTTTAGACAGATCAACAATTATTTCTGTCAAGGCAGTAATTCTATTCACCCTAAAAGATAGTATTGTAGATTAAACTTCCTCTATCATCTTCTTTACAGCGCAAACTGTGAATTTCTATCTTTGTAGTTGCCTGAAACTTTTGCTGCAGCAGAACAAACTGAGAGTCTCTTTCTACCTTTTTTTTGTGTCTGCTCATAAAGTGTAAAAAACATACTGTGAAGAAGAATGTAAGTCATTGATAGATGCATCCTATGGAGCAATCTATTTCTGGGTGCAAAGGTACTTGAATCTGAACATGTGTTTTCTCAGAGGATCGTTTCATCCTATGTGACTAGTACCATTCAGAGAACCTGCTGGTATGACCTAAGTGGGTCTTTTGCCCTGGGTTTACTTTGACAATTGATCACCTTCTAATATTTTTCCATGGTGAGGACAGAG
This sequence comes from Climacteris rufus, assembly GCA_013398175.1. Taxonomy (NCBI): domain Eukaryota; kingdom Metazoa; phylum Chordata; class Aves; order Passeriformes; family Climacteridae; genus Climacteris; species Climacteris rufus. Next base: position 123,811 of record VZRZ01008569.1, read on the forward strand.
TAAAATCAGGAAACATAACTTACAGAAATCAGGAATAGGAATGTTGAGCACATGGTGCATGAAGGAGGAAAATGCCTGATGTGTGCATAAAGACAAAGCTAAATGTTTGCCACTCCAGTGAAGCTGACATTAATTGACAGTCTGTATGTCAGAACTACAGGATTCTGTTCTTCAAAAAAAATTGCCTGCATGCAGGCCTAGATTTCCATGCATGAATGAACAGGCATATAAAAAGGACAACCCACACTCCTTTTTGTATTGAGCTAGCTATTGGACCTCTGGACTTACTGGACTTCAAAAGGAAGGTACAGAACATAGATAAAATGTTTCCATGCCCAACACTCCAAAAGAGTGAAATTTACAAGAAGAACCTGGACAGATGGGTCTAATCATATTTCTAATCTAATTGGAGAACCACAGAACAGTTGAAGTTGGAACGCATCCCTACGTCTAGTCCAGTGCCTAAGCTCAGCACAAGGACAGCTGGACAAAGTTGCCCAGTATCATGTCCTTTCAAGTTTTGAATATTCCTAAGGGCATATACAACTACTCTGGCAGTCTGCTCCAGTGTTTGACCACTGTCACAGTAAAAACCAAAAAGTTTTCTTGTGTTCACAGGAATTTCATGAACCTTTTCTTCTCCAGGCCGAATAGTCCCAGCTCTCTCAGCCTTTCCTCAAATGACAGGTGCTACAGTCCCTTAATCAACCTTGTGGTCCTTTGCTAAACTTCCTCAAGTAGTTCCATATATATCTTGTACCCATGAACACAGAACTGACTTATATAGTAAGTTATTGGATTTGGATAGTGTAGGCATAATGGAAGGCAGAATGCGTCTAGAAGGACCTTGGCAGAAGTATATCTGTACCTATATTTCTCATCTAATCATGCAGGGAAAAGACAGACTAATAAAAGAGGAAACACTAGAGTTACTGAGGTTTTGAAGCAGGAGGCTGAAGGAGGAGTAGGTTATAAAAGACAGATATATAATCTAGCAAGTAGAAACATCAAGATAAAATGGGAGGAAAAACCCCTTCAAGAAGATGCCAAATCATTGAGTGGGGTGTGTGAGAGACTGACATGTTACGGTTTTTGGGTTAAACATTTTTTATGAAGGATTATAGCAAAAACTGTGTAAAAAAACTACACCAGAAGAAAAAGACCACCACCACCCTGCATAGGCCCCCTGGGCTGAGGCCCTGGACTGCAAGTTGATTTGAGATAAGATAACATTGACACCATTCTAAGGTCTGGGCTGGGGAAGAAGAATATTTTCACAGGAGGGTCATGCCCAGCAGCTTCGGGGTGGAGGCCTTAGCCCCAGGATTATCTGCTGCTATGTTTGCACAGAGCAGAGAGGTTTTGGGTGTGTGCTGAAAAAAGCCACACAGAGGGGTCAGAGGAACGCCCACCCTCTGCTGTGCAGAGGAGCCCAGCTGCGGGAGGCCCCCTTTACTTCGGGAAAAGCCCCAACTGCAGGACACGCCCCTGGAGGGGCAGCTGAGGGGCTGTCACGGCTGTCAAAGGCACCCCCAAAGGGGCTCCCAGACCCTGCACCAGAGCCCTGCACGCAGCAGATCCACAGTCTCAGAAGGGACAGTTTCAAGCTGACCCCTCAGGGGTGGTACCTGGGCGTTCCCCCCTGGCCCAAAGCATACATTCATCCAATGGATTCTGTGCTCCTCGGCGGCGGCGACGGGGACCCTTCATCACCAAGAAGAGCAGATGTAGGGGATCCACGAGATGTCGTTGGGACCCACGGAGGGGTGATCTGCTTCCACCTAACCTCTGTCCCTCTTCCTGTCCCCTCCCCCCCCCAGCACACCTCTTTTCTCTATTTTTCTTTATTTCTCTCTCTCTCTTTTATTGTTAAATAAAATACATAAATTCTTTCTGACACCAACATTTGATCTCGTTTGATCTTTATCTCACGTCTTGGAATTATTTTCGAACCTAAGCATCTTCGACTTTATGCGCACAGAGTTCTCTGTGCTCCTCTGTGTTTAAAACTGGATTGTAACAGGTGTGAGCAAAAATTCAAAGTCTTAGTACTGTAGGCACCGAGAGGCTGTAGGCACTCTGGAAATAAATATGCTATATATGAACTCTGAGCATCATAGAATACAGATATTTTCAAGAAAGACAGTGGACAAGCAAATAACTCACAACCTCTCTGTTTGCTAAATTAATTTCTTCCTTCCATGTTTTGATTTTGTTGTTAAAATTCCTTGAGATTAATATTATGAATATGATGGTCCAAGTTTATTCATGAATTATTTCTTTTAGAACATCTTCACACCATGCAAAGATTTACCATTGTGCCTTAGGTTACTGAGACTCACGTATCAAAGAAGGAACCAGATGTTCTGTGCAGATAAATTATGTCTTTCAACAGTGAAAACTTGCAGGTTTTCCAAGTAATAAAGTATTCTAAGTGGAATATATCTCAGCTAACTGCAGGTTTTTGGAAGTTGGATGTCTGCACTAGTAAGCCAAGTTTATAGTTATGGTAGAAGAAGTAACACTGCCAAGAACTTCCAGCTGATTTGTCTTGGGTGCCTGTTTCACCTGTGAGATGAATTGTTCTCATTGTTATGCCTGACTTTCTGTTGACTATGACAAAAAGTGACCAGGTTGAAAAAGTTAGATGTCTAACTTTAAGACATTTCAGAATAGATGTGTTAAATCTGTTTAACTACAAAAAACAAGGAGAAGGAGACCTCCATAAACTCTCTCTACAGAATCAGAGCTTTATTAGATCAGAAAATGTGAGCATTGTTCAAAATTTTATAGTCACAATTAGAGAATATACCATGTTAAAATTACTTTTCTTTAGTCCATTTCCTCAAGAAGACTTGAAATAAGATGAAAACTCAAGGAAAGAAGACTTCCTACCAATTACCAGTTTTATACCTATATTGGCTAAATTACCAGAATAGTTCTAAAAAATAGGAATAATACTGCTTCATCTAGATAGCAGCAGCCTTTGACAGGCTTCAAAAGAACAGTCATGTCTCCAAAAGCCAGACAAGCTTCAGGAGAAGTAAAGGGCATAAAATGCTGAAAATCCTTTCTCTTTAAGTTATCAGTCTGGTGGCAGTGTGTAATTCTCTTGCCTTCACTGCCTCTGAAAGGGCTGGGAATACAGAAAAAGATCTGTGAAACTAGAATTGTGTCCTTTGGTGTGGATAATCTTCAAAATGCTATCCTTTTCTATGCAGCATATAAATACATTTAGATGCAGCAATAAAGATAAATAAGTAATTTCTTTTCCTATTCTACTCTTCTGCCATTACTTCCATAGCAATTAACACGCAGTTTTTTACAAATGTGTGTCAGCAGAGTCTCTCTTTATTAAAGGCAACATCTGCCCAATCACTGTCTTTTTTAAGCCTTCTACTTTGTGTTTTTAAAGAAAATAAATAGTGTCATTTATCTAGTTTAGTTGTGAAGAAAATTAGACGAAACTCATATGTTTCATAGTAGAAAGTCGAATGACCTACCAGGACTTCTAAAACTTTTCTGGGCATAATTGTCTTAGTTCTTTGAAGTTTCAGCTCTTCATGCATAATAAATACATGCTTGTCGATTTAGTGAATTCTGTGCCTTAGTTAATTTTTCATTTTGCTTACATATAAATGTTTTTACAAGATATAAGTAGAAGAATCATGGTCAAGGAGGTTTGAAAACATGTTACTTTACAATATTACTGTAAATTTGCTGCATGGTTCATCCACTTATACCCAGAGAACTACTATTAGTTTATACCTTACCCTTGACAAGAAAAAAGACCAAAAATGTCAAACAAAAGAAAAAGAAAAAGAGAAAAAAAAAAAAAAAGAACAAATCCAAACAAGTTATCTCATAACTAAAAGTGAAAAACCCAGCAAGAGCTGATACATGAAGCATTGAAACAATGCATCTTGTATAAAATTAGTAACATCACAAAGAGAGGTACAGTGTCCTTGAAATATTTGAGAAAATATAAATTTTTGTGACCAAAAGAACTGAGATTTCAACTCCTTGAAAGAAATAGCAGAGAGAATTTCCTATAAAATTATGTAAGGCAAGAGAAAACATGATAATAAACTGTGATGAAAGAAGTTATATAAAAGTAAAATCCTGAAAAGGATTCTGATGGATAATGAAGAAACTGGACAGTCAACTACATGAAGAAATATGTGTAAATGAGGGCAAAAATTAATAGCTATAACTAGATGCTAAATCAGTTTCAAATAGTTGTGGGAGCAGGCATAGACGCATCTGTATAACAAGGAGCACATTAGCTGCACAAATACTGTAGTGCATATGGAAAAAGTACAACTTTGTTAGGCCTCCTCATTTAATCCTAAGTTAACATAACTATGAAGACCTGGACAACAAGTCCTGCAGTATGTAACAGTCCAAGAAACTTTAAAAAAGGAGAAAATAATTTATCACAGGGGAAGAAGTTAATAAATTATGTGGAGTCTTAAAGGTAGTAACACTGTAATATATACAACAGGACCTTGTGACCAGAGAGACACTTGACAAACATAATATTGACCCCAAGAGAAAGAATTCCCTTCCAATACTAACCCACTCTGCCAGAATGATGTCTACATAAGTTCTTAACAAGGCAAAGTGTTCAGGGTTCCCATTGGAAGAGTCTCAGGTCACAAATTTAGTTAATTTTTGCAGAAGGACCAGCTGATTTCATGCACTGATACGGCGTAGTCAAAGACTAAGGGTGAATATATAGATGAAAAAAAAAGGAAAAAAAAGAAAGGCATAACTACATAGAAAACTTTTCATTGTCGTTTTTGGTGATGAAGAAGTAAGCTTCTCAACACAGGAGAAAATTTAATCATAAATGGATTTCCCTTATTGCAGGGATTGTAGAGATTTGTCAACAAATTAAACAAGTGGTATATTTTTATTCAATCCAACATGCTTGTTATAAGAATTAGCAGCCCTAACTATACCTGGTTTGTACTATATTGTACAGCTTTTGTTACACATATATAATTAGTTTGGGCTATTGGTAGCACCTCAATTTAAGTTAATATTCAAATAATGCAGTTTGCTTAAAATTTCATATTTCTTGATCACTGTCTGACACTGAACCTATATATGTCTAACTAAACCTCAACAATATGTTCATTATATTTAATGAATTTAATTCTGCAATTCTTGATAAATTTAAATTAGAATATAAGATGGAAAACAGTGTCTCAACAGGCAGTTAGGAACTAAAATTATGCTTCATGTACTATGTATTAAAATTGCCTTACTTTAATTGTAACAACAAAAAAAAAGAAAGTTTTCTGAGAAGTTAAATGCCTAACACTGGCTTTTCATACAGTATTAATTACTCTTGCGTGAGTAATACAACACAGGTGTCATAAACATTAGAGCATTAATATATATATATTCTCCTGCATGTCCTGTAACTTGTACTCATCATACTATCTACTCAAACTTGTGTTTCTGAAAGAGTCATTACAAGTCTTATAGTATAGTATTTTAGTCCATCACAAATCCTGTAGGACAATGTTGCATGTGATTTAGTCTTATAGGATTACCTCACAGTCATCTAGAAATCCCTTTAATCCATCAGAAAATCCTTAGGATTGTTTTCTAAAGGCACAAAGGGACATAGCTCTGACCAAGTCTGCCTCTTTCACAAAGAAGTTCCCTCTTCTGTAAGAATCACATCCACAATTTCATGCAATAGTGGTGGCGTTTTCCATTACAGTTTAATATATTCTTCTGGTTTTATAGGTTGAATTCAAGTACAGAGCATATGGAAAGGTTTACATTAGCTCAATTTATTGAACAATTTAAGGTGATCTGCTGTGTCTAAGATTCTAAAAAAGATAGTTCATTTGCCAAGTAGGTGTAACTGCAGTAAGACTCAAGGTTAAATAATAGTAATCCCTTTAATATCTAGAATCATCACCAGATTGAATCCTGACCTAGAATTCTGAGTAAATAACTTTCTTGAATATACTTAATAAATTCAGCTACCATCAGTCTCTAATAGACAAAAATAATGTACAGAATGAGTCTGGGTAACATAGCAACAATTACTTGTATATTATGTATATATATGTATATATATATATGTGTGTGTGTGCATAGGGTATTAGAGAGTTGATATATAATTAGTTGCAATTTTAAATTTACCACCGGAAAAGTTTGAGAAAGATTGTGACATTAGACATATATATACATATGCACACAAATTTTCATCTTTGGCAAGTGTCCAAGTGTGCAGGGATGTGGTTTGTAAAACCTATCAGGAGATTCGACTATTGAAGGATTAGAAGAACAACAAGAGTTTCTATAGACACAACTGCAGCAAAAGGAAAATCAAGAAAAATGTGGGCCTGCTGCTGAACAGACAGACAACCTGGTGAGAAAGACCTGCTGCTGTACAGACAACCTGGTGACAAAGACACTGCAAAAACTGAAGTGCTCAATGTCTTCCTCAAATTGCCCTTTATTGGCAGACCTTCCTCTAGCAACCCTACATTCTTGAGGCCTAAGGACAAGTCTGGAGTAAGGAAAACTTAGTTTTTCTTCTTCTTGAAGTTATCTAAGGAGGACTTACTCAGAGGTGGAGGGAAATCAAGTTGTGAGAACATTTACCCAAACTGTCTGTAGGGAAGTTCACAGATCTTTTGAAGGTACACCAACAAGTGCAGAAGAAACTGACCAATGTTTTTGTCATGCCATTCTTGATTACATTTGAAAGAATGTGGAGGACAGGATTGTTTCCTGAAAACTGGAAGAAGGAGAGAACATTTTTCTTCAAGAAGCAAAAGAGGAAGGTCTAGGGAACTGCAGGACAGACAGCTTCAGCTCAATTATGGGAAAGTGATGGCAAAAGTAATCCTTTAATCCATTTCCAGACACATGAAGGACAAGAAGGCTATTTGGAGTAGTCAGCATGGATTCAGCAAAGAGAAAACATATATGACCAACCTGATAACCTTTTATGATGAGAAGGCTGCCTTGGTAGATAAAGAGAGAGTAGTGGATGTTGTTTATTCAGACTTCAGGGAAATGTTTTACACTCTCCCCCCTACTATCTTCATTGATAAAGTGATGAAATAAGGGCTAGATAAGTGGACAGGAAGATGGACTAAAAACTACCTGAAGTACTGGGCTGAAAGGGTTGTCAGCAGCAGCAGAAGTCCAATTGCAGTCCAATCATTAGCAGTGTACCTCAAGGGATGATAATGGAGCCAATACTTTTCAGCATTTTCCTTAAACTGTTTGATATACCCTTAGTAAATCTTCAGATGTTATAAAACTGTGAGATTTGAGCTATACACCAGGTGGTTGTTTTGCCCCCAGGGGAATCTCAACAGGTTGAAGAAATGGTCTGTCAGGAATCCCATGAAGTCCATTGAACGAAGATACAAAGTCCTGTACCTTGGAAAGAACAACCTCATGCACCATAAGAGGTTCGGGGCTGACTGGAAAGTAGCTTTACAGAAAAGACCCTGGTGGTCCTGGTTTAACATAAACCAGCAATGTTCTCTCACTGCAAAGAGGCCAACAGCCTCTTGGGCTGTGTTAAGAACACTGCCAGCAGGTCTACAGAAGTGATTCTTCTTTTTTTGCTCAGCCTTGGCAAGACACATGTGGAGCGCTCTTCTGGACTCTCCAATACAAGAGTAAAACAGACATACTGAAGCAAGTCCAATAAAGGGACGTGAAGATATTGAGTTTATTAGAACATTATTCATAAGAGGAGGCTCAAGGGGATCCTGTTAATGTTTGTAGATGCCTTGTGGGTGTAATTAAATTTCAGTAATTGACTCTTTTCAGTGACAAGAGGCAATAGGCACAAACGGTAATACAGGAAATTCCATTAAACATAAGAAATTATTTTTGGGTTTGCAGCTGGTAAATCACTAGAATAGGTTACCCAGCGAAGATGTAGAATATCCACTCTTGGAGGTATTCAAAAGCCAACTGAATTCAGCCCTGTACTAATATCAGAAGAAAGAATAATTATGATTTGAATACCAATATATTAATTCTATATTTTTTCCAGTCTCCAGATTTTTAATAATTTAATCATAAAAATTACTATTCAATAACTGGCAGTATTTACATCTCCTACAAAAATTCCCCACAGGGAATTGAATTTATATATATGGGTTTTTTATAAATATTAACAATTGATAGTGATATAGTATTAATTTTAAAAATTGTATTGAGTAATAAAGCAGCAAATATAGGTTGATATAAGAAAGAACCCATTGAACTAATACAGCTTAGTGTTCGGTCTTAATGATGTTTATTCTAGTAGGAAAATAAAATCTAAAAGACATAAATAATGAACTAAAAATTAATTACTGTATCTATAATACAAGGGGATATGGTTGTACCTTTTTCCAGATCTTCCTATTCCATTGGGACTACAGAGGCAGAGAGGGAATTGAATGAGAGGCTACATGAGTACTTCATTTCCAGCTGTGTTTAAATCACGACACACTTTTACCATGCTTAATATTCCAGTTGATATTTTACTTCATTCTAGATCTGAATGAAATTTTATGAATGAAGTTAAAAGCAGTTTTCGAATCACCCAGGAAATTTCTTTGTTCCCTTCTATCAGCAAAGTCTAAAAGTAATGATAGTTCCTTATGTTCCTCACAAAACCAAGGACACTTGACTAATCAAGCTAAGTTGCAAAAGCCTGTACACTTAGAGAAGGACTACCTCTAGGTCATATTCTATATTGCTTGTTAGTGCTTTCCACCTGTTTTACTCCTTGCAGAAGCATTCCATAATTATGGTGAATTAAATAATTCTTCCCTAATAATTTGTCTTTATATACTCACACTCTATCCACTGTGACAAGTGACACTGGTGGGTTCAAATGGTCACTGATTCAAGAGTTTGGTAAAGCACTTTGACCAAAACCAGCTTAGAGTATCACCAAGGTACAGGAGGTTAATTACAGATACCTCCTTTCATCATTTTGTGGGTGTGAGCAAGCAGGTAGAGGTGTGCAGATGGAGAAGGTGGAAGGAAAGAAACTATTTCAAGAAATTAAAATAGAAATGGACACCTAAAGGCTAACCTATTGTACTAATTAAAATGACTAAAGACAAGTACATTGACCCTGAGCCATGGCATGTTGTGGCTCACATTCATATGCCTGAAATGACACATTTTGTATTAATACAAAATATTGGTTACTGTGACTGGTTTCTTATCTGTACTGTCATTGCCTGAAACAGAGATTGGTGCTGTGGAACTGTGAAAAGGCATGAAACAAATAGCCAGCATGGTTTATCACAGACTGTCTTGATTGATGTCCTGATCTTCTTCATTTTACTTTTATAGACAAAGGCCGAAACATCATCTTATATCTCACTGTGTTTCTCAAGTAGAGCTCCTGGAATTCCTTTACTGAGCATTTACTGAGCTCAGCAGGAAACAATAATGAGAGGGTTAAGGAAGAACATATAATTCTCACTGAGCTGAGAGATGGACTCCAAGACTTCCATGCATAGAGGCAAAAATGGAAAACTGTTCAGGAATCAGGTATAACTGTAACAGATGGGTCTGCAGAATCAGAATAAACTGCCTACATCACAACCTTAGTGTGGATGCTTACTCATCTCTTTTATATGAGTTTTTACATGATAAAAGAATCTGTACATCTCTAGAACAGAAATCATTTTGAGGTTGTTGTGGGTTTGGATTATTTTCCTGTTTTCCTTTTAAGGGAATTTTCTCCCATCTGTTAGCTGATAAGGAAACCTGTGAGAGCAAGGTGCCCAGGAGTTGAAACAGCCAGTACTTAAGAAGGCAAAAGATGTAGTCAAAGCCTTAACAACTCTGGGTGGGGACAGGGAAGCAGTGGGGTTTTCAGGAGTTTCTTAGCTGGGTGTGAGCAGTCTTCGCCCGGGTTTGGAGGAGAGACAGGGGGTTTGGAGCTGAGCTACTTTCTGCCCAGAGGACTGGCTGCTGCTGTGGAACATCTGCTCACTGCTTTCCCTTACCACTGGTAAAGTATCGCTTGCAGGTGCGGCCCGTGGACTGGGACTTTCCAACACCCGCCCTTGCCAGGGGAGAGATCCTCACCATCTGCGTGGGTGCCTCAGGGAAAACTGGACCCCCACATCCTCCCTCTCCCTGGAGAGAGCACCCCCGGCTGCTGACTGGAACCTTCAGCTGCTGCCATCACCAGGGTACCGCATGGGACATGTGAGAGCCAGGGGTAACTTGAAACCGGTCCGCTCCGTTTTCTCTCCCTCCCTGAAGCTGCCATCACTCCCTGGGGGTGCCCAGGGCTCAGCACCAGCACTCTCTGGAGCCGCCTGAGCCCACAGCGCCCCCTGCAGCCACGGGAGAGCCACTGCACCTGCTCTGCCTCTGCACAGCGCCTCCTGCCGGGTGTGCCCATAACTACATCAAAGGAGAAACTGCTTAACAGGCAACAGGGGACGGTTACTGGGTTTCTGTTTGTCATTGTTATTGTTGGTTTATCTCAATATATATGTCCTAGTAAAGAACTGTTATTCCTTTACCCATATCTTTGCCTGAAAGCTCTGTAATTTTAAGGTTATAACAATTTGGAGGGAGGGGAGTCATGTTCTCCACTCCAGGGAAAGTCCCACTTTTCCTTGGCAGACACCTGTCCTTTTTAAACCAGGACAGAGGTCTTCAGAAAGCATGAACAGATGAATATTATGGATTTCAATGGGTGTGATGTACAGTTAAGTCAGACTGAAGGGAAAAAAACCAATGGTCTTTTTCTTCTATATGATGCAATTTTCTGTGCCACTTCAGGCAACTGTTACACTAAACATATCCTGAACCATGACCTTCAGGAAGAGTACTCACTCTTTTTCTNTTTGCTCTCTTTTTCTCTTTTTTTTTTTTTTTTTTTTTTAATTTAAAATCCATCTTATTTTCTTAAGGGAAAACCATTTTCTAAAGACATTATATTTGACCATATGGGAGTTGTCCAAGCTTCCTACACGTTTATAGCAAAATTTCTTCCTCTCCACATCAAATGTCTCAAAGAACAACTGCATGTTCTGATGTGCTGATCTCTCTAAAGAGTTATCATTTTGACAGCTTTACTTCACATCACTAAGTTCACCAGCTTTTTTCTCCTCTGCCCTTAAACCTTTTAATATATCAGGATCAAGCCTAGTTTTTTAAACTTCAGACTTTTGCTGACTGCACAGAATTCATGTCTTTCTCTTCAGGTGCCCAGACATGTTTCAAGATACATCTTCTATCTAGAAAGCTGTCTGCATGAATGGCAGCCCACATGCTTTCAGCTTGCCTCTGTGTTGAATCCTTGTGTTTTGGTGTGAGAGACTGAAATGTTATCGTTAATGCCTTAAACATTGTTAAGAAGGACTTTTGCCCATTATGGCAAATTAAAAAGTCTGAAGGAGAAGAATGCATCAGCAAAGAAAGCCAAACCCAGCAACTGTCCTGAAAATCAGCTCTGGCCATGGTCAGGGTGGGGGAGGCCATGACCCACAGACTTATCTACTGAGGCCAGGTTTGCACACGCTTTCCCCCTAACCAAGAAGGGAGGAGGAGAGTTTTGGATGTGTGGTGTAACCTCTGGTCAGAGGCAGTGAACACTCATCCTCCCTTACACAAACTGGCTCAGCTGTAAAACCCCCCACTCTGGCCACCTCCATGGGACATTCACATACGAGGCAAGTGATGAGGGGTCGTAATTCATCACAGAGCCTCCAAAGTGCTCCCCAGACCTGAGGCCCTGCACCAGAGCACTGCAAGTGATGCAACATTTCCAGAGTCTGTTTCAAGAGATCGTGTAAAATTTCTCCCCATCGGGGGAGGCACCTGAGATTTCCCATCAGGCCTGAACTCTGTGTTTTGTGGGATCCTCACCACCAAGAAGACCAGATGGAGAGGATCAACAGGATGCCATCAAGATCCATGGAGCTGTGATATTTTCTACTTAATCTGTCTCTCTCACTCCCTTTCTCTCCCACACCACACCTCTTTTTCTATTTCTTTCTATTTCTCTCTGCCTCATATTTTCTGTTAAATAAAATCCATACTATTGACTTTGATGTATGATCTCATTTGCTTCTTAATTCAGGCAGAGACACGTCTCTAATAAGTTTAATAACTGGATTTTAACATTTAGGTAAATACATTGTCTTCTCATAACTTGAAATGAAAGGTGTGAATCTTCTGTTTCTGGTCTTGTGGGTTTTTAAAATTTTATTTTGCTTGCCAAAGTGACTACTTTTCACAAGTGGAACATAGGGGCCTACTCAGTTACCTAAACATAGATATAAAATACTAATATTTAAGGTATGGCATCCTTAAGGTCTGGCATCCAGGTGCTGTTTCCAGGAGAACATTGTTTTTCTCAGCATTTTGCCATGCTGTCAACTCCATGAAGATAATTTTCATATGCTAAGGAATTGCAATGTCCTAGACCTTTGGAATTCAGGTAGATAAATCTGAAAAAGAGGATTTGGCATGTTGTCATGATTGAAAACAATATTCCGAGTTCAATTACCTTAAAACACGGATATATCCTACATACATGTCGTTAAAGCATTCACAGTTCCAATTACTTGCTTAATATTTGAAAACAGATTTGGGTTACGATTAAAGGAGAATTCTTCAACTTTTAATAAAGATTTCTTCTGAAACCATTTGAAGTCAATGGAAAGAGTCCAAAATTACTTCAGCTTTGAATCAGGTCATAAATTGCATTGCCCATATATCTTTGACCATTTTATCCTACTGTCTGTTGACTTTTCAGTCTGTAAGAAAGTAATTTTTTACTGTTCTTAGTAATGTTAATTCCAATCAATATTATGTTACACACAATACATGCAAGCTTTTCCTGACGAGATGCAAAGAAATAACAAGCGTTCATGACAGTTGACACTATCTCTGAAAGCCATATTGATTGCTAAGAGAGTCAAATATGGATTTATTAAATTTAAAATAAAAAAAAAACACTCCTTGAAGTGAAATGTAATGTTTCATATAGACACTTAATACAAGAAGAAATTACTTTTCCTTCATGAAAATGGAAGAGGTTTTTTTCTTCCTTAGCATTACCTAATTGAAATGCATTAGCATTTCAATTAAAAGCATTTCTACTCATTCATTTTTTAATGAAATATATAAATAGCAATAGCCTTTAAGTACTGGGGTTTTTCTAAAAAGAAAAAAATCTACATTTTATATTAAGAACCTTAATAAAGTTTCTAAAGAGAAGTGGTGCAAACAGTAAACCAATAAAATTTCATGTTTCTGTTCAATAAATACACATTTATTTTCATACTAACTCCTATTTATGCTGAGAATGGTCCTCTGCACTTTTCACTGATGGTCACTTTGAGTAGAAAAGTCATTCATACAATGTAACACTTCCAGACAACTTTTTTAGGCTAACAGTGCCATATTTTCTGAAAGGGTATAGTTCTAGAAAAAACAGAAATATACCATAGAATGATGGTATTTTAATAGAATAGAAATAGGTATTTGGCAGGGACATTGGTCATATGGAGATATTTTGAATTTATGAACTGAATTCTTTTGTGCAGAAGAAGTCTTCTAAACTGTCTATAGGTTCAATGTTTCCCAGTCTTTTTTTTTTTTTATCTAAGACAAGGGTGCCTGCAGTTTATACTAGTTTGGAGGGGGATTCTCTGCTTTTGTTCATGTTATACTAAATATAAAAATAAAACAAGCTTTGTACTGTCAACCGTTTCAACAAAACAAGTAAAAGACAAATTGTATTGTGAATGTAAGATAAGGATTCTTTGAATTAAGTTAAACTAAGTATGTTTCCACTCAATAATGGGCTGTGTTAATACTAGACAAAAAGCCAAGACAGGAGTATGATGAAAATAGTCTCGCTCCCTATTAAAGGAGCACCTAAAACAGTCTTAATTGTGACTACAGTTTATTTGTAACAACTGCTTAACCTTTCTTAAAAAGAAATTGTAAATAACACTGCTTCTTCCAGGCATCAGGAAAATCTGCTCATTCTGGCTTAATCCTAGTCTAGATGAGTTAGCGAATCCACACTACATTTACTCAAAATTTCTAATCAAAATCTCATGCTAAGCTTCAATTTTAAAATTAATATAATACATTTTTATGAAGAAGAACTTTCTCTGTGCCACTGGCTCAAAGACCATGCATTGGCTCAAATTGCTGTCAGAGACTGAAATAGTTCATTCCTTAAACACTGTTATAGCAAAACTGTATAAAGAAGCCACAACCACCACCCCTCCCTGGAGATGCCTGACTGGAACTTTAGACTGTAAATCAAACTGCTGAGACTAAATAAAAGGAACACTATTGTTCAATGATTTCAGGTCTGAGGAGGAGTAAACAAGACTATGCATCCACAAGAAAGCCAAACCCAGCAGCTGTGCTGGTCATCCCTGGCTGGATTCAGGGTGAGGGAGGCCACAGCCCACAGACTCATTTGCTGAGAGCTGATTTGCACAGATTTCACCCCTGACTGAGAGAGAGGAAGGAGGTTTTGGGTGTGTGGCGTAACCTCTGATCAGAGTTAGTGAACATCCATCCTCCCTTACACAAACTGACTCACCTGTGGAACCCCCAACCCTGGGAAGACCACATCCATGGGACATTCATGTGAGAGGCAGCTGAGGGGGTGTCATAATCTGTGAAAGACTCCCTGAAGTGCCCCCAGACTCATTCCTGAGGCTTTGCACAACAGGACTGCACACGATGTAAAGTGATGCAAAAAATCCAGAGTCTGCTGCAAGAAACAATGGCAAACCTGCCCCCCATGCCCCAATGGAGGTGTCTAGATTTTCCTACCTAGCCTGAACATATATTAATCCATCAAATTCTATGCTTCTCAGGGGACCCTCACCACCAAGAAGACCAGCTGGAGAGGATAAATACAACATCGTTGGGATCCACAGAGTGGTGATATTTTCTTCCTCTGTCACTCTCTGTCCCCCCACCTCTTTTTCTATTTCTTTTTATTACTTTCTCTCTCTCTCCCATTTTTACTATCAGATAAAATCCATACTATTATCTCACAGTAGCGCCACGAAAGGACGAGCCAGAGGCACCTGTTTCCAGGATCAGAGAGAAGGAAGGAAGGGGGCAAGACCCGCCTTCTTTATTTTTTATATACATTTGGAAATCACTATTCATTGGAGGAAATCAGTTCTTCCTCCCTCAATTACAGTGGTCAAAGGAAATGTCCATCAAAGTTCTGTGTCCATGAGAAAGGAATGTGAGAGATAAGATACAGTTACAATAAAATAACTATGTTTACAGAAAAGACTGTGAGAACTAGTTACAAGAAAGTAAAAACATTCACAACTGCAAGAAGCAGGGCAACACTATTAACACTGATATATTGTCTCGTTTGCACCTCAGTTTGGGCAGAAGAATGTCTAAGTAACCCTAATAAACTGGACCTTAGCAATCGTCCAGAGAGGTTGTGGAGTGTCCGTCACTGGAGATAGTCAAGAACCATCTGGACACAATCCTGTGTAATGTGTTCTAGGCTGACCCTGCTTGAGCAGGGAGGTTCAAACAGATGACCCACTGTGGTCTCTTCCAACCTTGCTCATTCCATGATTTTGTGATTTTTCTTGGAAAGTAGTTATTGCACTTAACAAAAATGAATGGACTAGGCTGAGCAACTTTAGTATAGACAACTTTGAAAATATCTAAAGTAATGAAAAATTAATTCCAGTTTGATTACTTTTAGTGATAATTTCTGTAACCATTTGTGGTATGAGAAGAGGATGTAGACACTTGGAATGTAAAGACATCTGATTTGTTAGCCAAAGACATTTTGGTTACTGATTAGTCAAGAAAAAAGAACAAATATAAGGTGGGGGGAAAAAGAAACCAACAAACCAACTCAAGAAACAAACAAAACTCCCGAAACAACCAAAACCAAACCCCAAAGAACAGCTGTATACATGATTCTTAATGAGTAGGAGGCAATAAGGACAAGGAAAGGAACCATAAATCTGTTCACTGA
This sequence comes from Climacteris rufus, assembly GCA_013398175.1. NCBI lineage: Eukaryota > Metazoa > Chordata > Aves > Passeriformes > Climacteridae > Climacteris > Climacteris rufus. The sequence goes on from VZRZ01008569.1 coordinate 139,832, forward strand.
CTGTTGGGCTGTTAAAAGAATTCCTCAATCATAAGCCTTAAGAGATTCACACAGGACTTTGAAAATGTTAAGAGGGAAATAGACTGCCATGGGTCTCATGGAAAACAGCAAACCTGATTACACATTCAGCTGCTCTTGTTCCATGACAAGCAAGTTCTTGTGCCATGACATGCCAATGGCATAGTATCACATGTACCATCGCACTTCTTATTCTGAAAAACATAAGCTGAAAAGTAAGGGAGCTTTTGCAGGTGAGCAAAAGCAGCAATTCAGTCTGGACTTCAATCTTTATTCTGGAAAGATTGTTTGTTTGCCACCATGCTCCATTTCTGCATAAAATCAAATACCTTTTGCATAATTGTCCTAGAATTATATGTTCTATGTTACTTTGTTTTTTCTATGTTTTTCAGAAACCTGTCTTCTTAGCTTCATAAATGAAATCAAAATTCAGAAAATTTTTGTTTCCTTCTGGGGGTTGGAATAGAGAGAGGGAAGAACTGGTGTACATTTCATAGTTTTGTCGAAAATAGATCTAAACCCCAAAGGGTTAACTTTGAAATGAATATCTTCTTCTCAAATTATAGAATCATAGAACAAATTATTGCATAAAATGTCTAAGTATTTTAAAATTCCATTGCATTTACATTCAACATTGACCAAAACACACACACATACAAAACAACCAGCTCCATTCAGGACATTGCCTAATAGCCTTCATTCTCTCTTCAATAACAGGGAATAGAAAAGCAGGCTGACAGTTTTACTTCAGCTTCTGCCTTCTTTCAACTCCCCAGTTGGAAGAGCTACTCATTGTCCTTGAGAAACTTCTGGACTAACTCCAAGTTTCTATATCCATAAGAGGAAAGCAAGAACTATAATTAGTGCTGCAATTATTGAATGAAATTAGAGGTTTGCTGGATAGCTTTCTAGTAGGTGGCAGGGAAGGAACAGATATGATCTTTTTCCTATAGAATAAAAATCACAAGAACAGATTTTTTTCTTCTTTCTCTTGTGCACATCCTCCATCCTCCTCAAGAAGTGAGAATGTGGTAAGAGAGAACAAGTTCATAGGTATACTGCTTCAAGTTTAAGGAACAAATTCTTGGCCAAAAGACCAAGTAGCAATGTCCACTGGCATTTATTCAAAAAACTTTCAGCTCCTTGAGAAGAATGATTTCATTTGTATGACACAGCACTTAGCTATGGATCTTCACTAGATTCTGTGTAGTGCCTCTGTAGCTGTAAATATGATATGGTTTGTGCACTTTCCTCAGTTCAGTGTTAGGCATAATGGTGTCATCTTGTGTCAACCCGTCAAGGGTGTTGTTATTTTATTTTTCAATGGTGAACCTGAAAGTATGCACTACTTGCATCTGTCTGTGGCATGAGAACACATGAGAGATAGAAAATGTATCCATTCCAGAAAGCTAAAAGTAGTGCTGCCTTATCACAACTGTCTTTGGAGGTGAAGCATCATATCTGCTGAATAAAGCCTACACATTTTTTCGGGGAAAAGCAATTGATGCACTGGTGTGGGGATGAAGTTAACAAGTAACAGGAATGGTGAGAGTGCAACAGGAATGATGAAACTGCAGTGCATATTTTACTTTCACTCTCTTTTGTTTTAGTAGGATGGATATAGTTTTCAGAAGCTCATTATGTTCTATACTTGTCTGATCCTCCATACTGCTCATATTAGTACTGATAATAAAACTTCAGAACAATAAAATGCTTGGTTTTAACGTGATTTTTTTGAGGTATAATAATTGCAATATCATTATCACTGCTGGATGGGCGAAATACAGTCACTGATATAAATAGTTCAGTCCTAGTGCTGGTTGATGTAAATTGGTACAGATGAAAAACTGGCAAGAACTTAGCTGCCAAACACAGCAGATAACTTTGTTCTCATTCTGCCTTTTTGTCAGTAGGAACATACACAGTTTGTCCCAGTCCAGCTGGGAATTTCATTAAATGTAATTCAGAGGAATACTGAGATTTCTGAGTCTCTACCTTAAATGTTTGGAATTGACCAAAGCATTGAAAAGATTTTAGATGAATGCTGACAGAAAGAAAACAGGATGTCCTTAGGTATCACGATTTGGCCAAAGGCTCAAAATACTAATTTTGACCATTCACAATGAAGGGAACCAATATTACTTAGTTTACTTAGTTCTGAATGAGATTTTTTTAAACTACCTGCTACTAAGATATATAATGTATATATATCTTCATAGATGATATGTATATATACACCTTCAGCTCAGCCTTCTCTTTCAATTTTCATACTTGAACCATGTCTAAGTCCTGCTGACTCCTTCTGCCCAAGAAACACTCTCTGGGGCATCTATAATTTGATATATTCCATCACACTCTCATAATTGCTACCTGTTTTGAAAGTGTTCTCAAAGGAACTTTTCCAGTAATGGTACTTGGACTCATTTGATGTAAGCTGGATTCCTAGAGACATCTTCAGTTCCTTTCTGGCTATACGATTTTGTTTATATAGGAAGGAATAGTTTTAATTCTTTCAGCTACAAATTTAAGTCTAAATTTGAAAAAGTATATTCTTGGAGGAAAAAGTTAATGGTAAAGGAAATGATATATTTTGGAAAATTACTGTTGTATTCACTCATCTTTTCTTCCCCTCATATATTCTGACTTAACTTGTCATTACTTCGCTGTAACTCTTTTTTTTTTTTTTCTATAATCTTTGTCTTTCTTGGTACTCAGACTCTTCATGATAGAAAATACATGCTTGTATATGAATTTACGTGTGTGTTTACACTGAACATCATTAATTTATGGGACCACATTGATTTATATTCTTCTAAAGAAGCATTTCTTTTTAAAGTCTTAGTTTTACTACAAGGAAGGAAGGAAGGAAGGAAGGAAGGAAGGAAGGAAGGAAGGAAAGAAGGAAGGAGACTATTACTTTCCTTTCTAGGACTTTATTTTATGACATTTAAGTACATTTGTGATAATATTTTTGCAGGCTTAAGTGTTGTATTTTTTAAAAAAAACCTCTAAAAATGATCTTGGGATTCTTTTTTTTACCTTATTTTCTTTTAATGTTTACAAAGTACTTACTAAATATTGAAGAAGGGTTGAGAAGTTGGTGCTCAATAAGTAATAATTTCATTCCATAGACTGCCACCCAGCACCTTTCCTCTGCCTCAGCTCACAGAAATAAAAGAAACCCTTCACAGTATGCTCTTCAGCTTCTTTTCTCTCCACTGTTCCTGACCTTGATTTGTGTACTCAGGGAACTGGAAAGAGACTGTAACATTTGCAGTGGGCTTGCTAGTCCTGTGAATAGGAGATGGAAGGTGGTTCTAGACACTCTGACTTACCCTGCTAAATCCATGTATGTCTATTTATATTGTTTTCCTATTCATAACTCAGTCTTTTATGTATGTGTATAACAGGAGCGCTAGCCACATTACTCAATGTATTTTGTTATAGAGTACGTAAACATAGATCTATATGAGCTATGGGGAGTGTCAGAAACAGGCTAAAGAAAAGGGCATGGAGTTCTGCATGGGTAGACTTTGTCTCCTCCTCTGGGATTTGTAATCATATTGAAGTCTATTAAAGTTGAAGAACCATGGATCATCAGACATGGGCCATATTTCAGATACATCAAACAGCGTATTTTCTTCTAATACCAAGATGTGAAATCTCTAATGCTAACATCACACATCGCTGGTTTCCACTCACAAGTCAATCCACAGATCCAAAAATTAGAAAACTGTAAAAATGTGGCTAATTTTGGAGAGGTAAAAGGTGTCCAAAAAATCACTACAATTGTTCTCTTGTGACCAGTGAATATGGCAGTGGCCATTTCATATAAATATCCTTCAATTGCCCAATTCCATGATAACGTATGCTTGGCAGAATTAATTTTTATGTTTCAGTTTATAGCTGTTATCCTATCACTGTAATATAAAATGTGCCATCTACACCTGGTACAGAGTGGTAAGCATAACTTATATAAACATGATTATGCATATATTTTTGAGTCACTGATATATAGGTAACATATTAATTTAAATATGATTCTTATATTTTTATTTTATCTGTTAATTCCTCTTTTTTTCCTAGTTTCTGAAATTTATTTCTGTATTTTTTCTTTTCCTTTTTTTTTTAATTGTCTTTTTTTCTTCCACTCTCATATCCTAATCATGTATAGCATGGGAAGTTATAGATATGAAGCTAGGAAACAGATAGCTGGTGTATTTGCTCATCACTGATGTGATTCCCCATGGGATAATAATGTTCTATAACAGAAGAACAAGTGGGTAGTACCAGAGAAAACCCAAAGAGAGATGGAAAGAGAGCTACTGAAAACACAGGATTTTTAAAACCTTCTTTGTGTGTTTTATCATTATCTCAATTGTACATGTAATGCTGATAAAATGACTTGATCAGATGTTCCATTTTATAACCATTGGCTAACTAGCAAATTCCAGGAGTTTGGAAAATCTGCATGTTTGATTCACTGTTTGCTGCCACTCAATTATTTGACATGTCTGCAATTGTATACAATTTTGTTTTTAAGGATTGGGAATCATATGGACCTCCAATGCTCCCTCATAAACAGAAAAAGAAAAATGACAACAGCTTTAGATATAGAAGTTAAATCTATTTTTTTAGTTTTGATATTGCATTATATTTTCTCTCACTTCTTGATAAGCAGTTAAAATTTGTCTAAATTTGGTCAAGCAGTAGCAATTATTCTGTGATTTACATCAAAAAATTTCTTACTCTCTGTACATTTTTAAGGATAAGATTTGCATCAAACGCACAACTTATTATATGACTCTACAATGGAACAGGACTGATCTGGGATATAATCCACTTCATGATTCCTCGAGACCATATCCTGAATCCAAGAGATATGAAGATTTCCCCTGACACCATTTCTCTGTATTTAAAGGAACCCAATCTTTAAAAGAAGCTTCATTGCCCTTCTCTGGATGTGTTACAACTTCAATACTCTGAGGAAGATGACCTTAAGTGAGAGGTTGCTGCAGGAACCACAATCACTTTGAGGACAGGACATGCCCAGAGCACTCCTCTTGGAACCTAGCTCTCAAGGTACCCTATGCAGGGATTCCACCCACAGTGTAAATGTAGTGATTGTGGAAAAGGGTGGCAGAAATTGTTTTTATTGGGGTTTGGATTTTTTTAAACATTGCGTACTCTAAAAACACTCTGTACACCATACATTTTGTTACAAAGGTTCTCAATGAAACTGTTCAGTGAATCAGTAAAGAAATGTTTTAAAGAGTTGTATCTTTTGGTTGATTAATTTTACACTGAATTAAACTAAGGGGGTTAATGGGGTTTTTCTGTTTGTTTTTGTTTGTTTAGATTTTCTTGCTTCTGCATATACATACAGACGCATCTTCAGAGGTTTACAACGTGGATGTCATGATCTAAGTTAGTGAAGAGTCAGCAGAACAATTCAGTTACCTAAATCACTCTGTCAAGCGTTTTTTTAGACACCCTAAGGTGCCTGAATTGCATGCAAGGAAACAGAACCTTATTCTTTTGTTCATAGGAGAGCAGGATAAAAAAGAAATAAAAAAAATAAATAAAAAAAAAAAACAACAGACTCTCATTTGCATTGACATCTATAGTGTTTCTCCACTACCAGCTGAATTAAATTGAAAGAGAAATGAACCAGATACAATATTCAAGGTAAAAATATCACTGGAAAAATGAGTTTGCATGGAAAGTCAGAGTGAAGGCTAAAGTGCTCATTGGGGAGATAGTCTACAAATTAATTCAAATGTATTCAAATTGAAAAGAGCAGCATACACATCTTGAAATGTTATATTACTATCAAAGTACACTTTTTTATTCCTTTCAGACAGTCCAAGATATCTCTGCTACTGCCTTCAGAATATGATGGTAGGTGAAAAGAAGGAATAAAGAAGTCATTGCCATTCATATTTACAGGCTTGTTCCTTACATATTCCTCCATACCGGCTGATTTATTGATAATAAATCTGATTAAAATTAAAAGAAAATGAAATAAAAATAAATAAGGATTACAAATTTTCTTAGTAAAAGACTGCTAAATAATTTATATTTATGACAGCGTAAACATTTGAATAAGTGCAAACATTTTGCCTGTCTAAAATAGGAATATGAAATTCTATAATTTGATATTGCTGGTCCTTTTCAAATAGGTTTTATTTAATCTATGGAATCGCAAATATATCAATAGTATGTAAAAATAATGCAGTGTGTAAATGAAACCTTCAATTACAAAATATGGAATTTAAAGTGAAAATTGTATATGATTTTAGAATCTATATTAAATCATTGCAGTTGACAAAGTATGCTGAAAAAATCTGAAGAATAAAGAATTTTCAAAATTATAATACAATATATCAGAAAAGACTTTCCTTTAACCAAGTAGTTTTATTCTTTCAGAACATGTTGAAGATTGTTTGTAAAAGAATACAAGCAGCAGGTAGTTTACAAACAATATTTCTCTTGATACTGTATCCCATCCTTCAGTAGTTTATGATTCAGGATTTCCCCAGGTAGAGGATTCATGTTTCAGTTTTCATTATTTGAAAATACTGAAATGAATATGGCCTTACAGTAATGATTAATGTAGTAAAGATTCAAGAACTACAAATGAATAAAGAAATGAACAAATAAAGTCCTTTGAATTTGGGTTGTGAGAATTAGGAGTAACTGATACAGAAGAAATGTATCAAATGTACTAAACAAAACCATACCATTGTATGTAGCATATCTAACCTCACAGCCAGTTTTATTTTCATCTTTAGACAATCGTGGTATTACTATCAAGTAGGTCACTTTTGTTCCTGAAATCGGGACCATATTCCATGAGCTTGGAAGAATTAGCTAATATCCCATTTACTAAGTTAAGCATTAATTTGATTGCCATCCCTGCTGCAAATATCACTATATCTCTACTTAATATGAATCCAGTTATGTCACATTGGAATTCTTTCTTTCTAGTTAATTGTCTTGTTTAGTTTGGTACCTTTATGCCGCCTTGCTTACAGAATAAACAATAGGAGTGATTAGGACTTATTAACTTGCACAAAACAGGGCCTTCTGTCACAGTGCCTATTACAGTAGTAGTACTGTGCTATAGGTAGTAATTTTTTCTCTGTTAAAAAAAATGCGGACAGAAGCACAGATTTTACAGTATCACCTAAAGAGAGATGGAAATCACTTTTTTTTTAGAAGTTGAATAGTAAAAACACCTTTCCTGAACTCAACCCAACACACAAGATTGGCAAAACAGACAAAATTCTTTTTGCAATACAGTAAAAAAGGAAGTATAGAGTAAATACATCTTTCTTTCTTTGGTTTTTTTTTTTTTTTTTTTGTCATTGTTGTAGAAGGGCTACAGAAATTATGAGGCATAGGTAGAGCATGTTAGAGCTGTCTAAGAAGTGTGCCAGAGTAACATGTCCTGAGTACAACTTGGAATGGATCTGCTTTAAAGAATCTCCAAAAGGTAACTGACAGCTTTGGACAACTGAACTAGCACACTGGGTAACTCTAGAAGATAGTGCATTAGACCAGATAGACCATAATAAATGTGCTGGTTCCAACCAGGACAGGGTTAACTTCTGCAGTAGCCAGGAGGGTGCATGACTGGGACTTGAAGGTTATTTTGTGCCACCTCATGCCATTGCTAGATGTGGGGAAAAGGGACTCTCTTCCAAAGAAAAGGGATTTCTTCTGGTTGGGGCGGTGTGGTGCCAGTCCCAAGCCAGAGGGAGTGGCAGGATGATGTAGCTGAGGTCGGGTCTGATCAGCTTCTGAAAGCATTTTTCATGTCAATTACTCTCTCTTTTGTACTGTTCATTTTCTTGTCTCATTGCTGTTTCCAGTAAATTGTTCTTATCTCAGCCTGTGATCTTTGCCTTTTGTGCCACTTGGGGAGGAAAGATGGCAGAGGGGGAGTGAACGAACAGCAGAGTGATTTAGAGAGTGTCAGTGGGGAACTAATGTGGGGGCAACATTCCTAAAGCACAAAGTATCCCTACTGAAGGTTTACAGCTAGGCAGGGCTGATTGTCAGAAATTAGCCAATCAAAAGCAGCTTTTATTATTAAAATTTAGATATTCGAACTTTCATGCACAAATGCATTAAATCTTATAGGGGGAAAAAAAAAAAAACCCTAAACCAAAAACCCTAATGCTGCCAGAAAAGGCATTAACTGTTCATAATGAAATCCATGTGTATTACAATTCAGGGAGGGTTTTATGTTTGGATTCAGATGACCTGGATAGATAGATAGATAGATAGATAGACAGATAGATAGATAGACAGATACTATATCTATCATAAAAATAAGAAATCTATGGATTCACATGAAAATTTAACTGAAATACAGTAAAAGTTCATCAAACTAAATATTTTCCAGGTGAAAACATGTTAACAAGCCAGAACGTTCAAGCAAAACAAAGTTAATTTTTCAATTGGCTGAGTTTGGTAGAAGTTATAGTTATGAATATTATGGTCTTCTCTGGCAGAAAGTAAACGTTTAACCATCTAGCCCCAAAGCTTGCTAAAATCATCTTTTGTATGACTAAATGAGTGTTAAATCAGGATGTAGTAGAATGATAATGTCCAAGAGGTGAGTGTGAGAAGGAGGTTGAATGCATAAATTTGTAAGATGAGGTCAAGAGACATGAAGTCTGAAGTTGGACATAGTGAATTAATCAAACTGAAGAATAAAAATGTGGGCTACATCTGTCCTAATGTAGGCATCTATGATTTAGATGTCTACATCAGACTGAACAACCATGAATTCTATTTATAATCCTGACATTCCAGGCACTTCTCAGATATCAGTATTTACTATCTAAAGTCAAGTGAACCCCACACACACACACAAAAAAAAAAAACCTACCCAAAACTGAAAATATCTCCAACCAAAACAAACAAAAAAACCCAACAACCCCCCCCACAAAACTGCCAAACAAATAAACAAGCAAAAACCAAAACTAAAACACTTATTGAAAAGTATTTCTATATAGTGATTTATTTAAGATTTGATCTACAGTTTATGTTTCTTCTGTTGTGCATGTAACTTAATATTGATTTTAACCCTATTTATGTTGTACATCTCTGTTCACATTGAAAAGTTTAATTATTGTTATTGTCACCCAGTGACACTGCCATAAGTTGTAGGTCAGAAGATTGTTTAATACGACCTCTAGTTTGTCAGGAAAAGATAGTGGAAAGAGGAATACAACAACAATGTGTCAAGCATGTGTCAAAAGCTGAAAATAAACTGGAAGGTGACTTACAAGCTTTTCAGTCTATTTTAAAATCTAGTTAACCCTAAAGTTACACATCAAAGCCTACAAGTAACTAAGTTTGAATTTATGGCCATAGGAGTTTCTGTTTATATAATCTATATAATCTATATAATCTATATCTATATAATCTATATATATCTATATCTATATCTATATCTATATCTATATCTATATCTATATCTATATCTATATCTATATCTATATCTATATCTATATCTATATCATCTATATCTATATCTATATCTATATCTATATCTATTCTGTATCTATATCTATATAAATGCATAATTTCAAATTACTCATATACACATTTTAAATACACAAACACTTCACTAAAAAATTCTCTTCAGTCAAGATTGATATGACATCAGACATAAAATCTTTACTACAGTAATATTTTACTTCAATAATATATTTATTGATGTATCATTAAAAAGGACAGTTCTAATATTATTTTGCTCTTCAATATTTTTTTAAAACCCTTCTCACTAAGATCTTGTATGTTCTCTGTAGTGTTAAAAATAAAAAAACCAAATTCATTATCTTTTCTTGATGTAAAAAATCATCTATTTGTCAGCAATATTTGGACTGTCATTTTTAAAGACTGCATGGAGCAAGAAATAAGTGACTTTGAAATGAATGAATACAGCAGAACTGGCAAAATTTAAGACAGTCATCTTTTATGTTTATAAATTTTGTGTCAAGTACTCTATTGTGTTTATTGGTTGTAAAGATTATTCCATATCTAGCTAAATAACTTTCAAATAATTTCTATATTTCTCATATTAATGGTCAAAATATTGCTCATCCACTATCTTTTGCAGTACGGGTGTTTGCTTGTTGAGACATAAAGTGAATGGTTTTCACCACTGAGAAAAGGTAGCTTTAAAAAAAATTACTTTTGATGGTGTAAGAATATTAAATATGCCAAGAGGAAGTTCAGAAATAAAGATCATCACCGTAACTATAAGATCTGGTCACCAACCAACTTACTTGTTATTTCATAGGAATCAATTATCATTCCTAATGTTAAAATGCACCTCTCTCTTGTATCATCCCTGTTTATCCAGGTAATTAATTTCTTTATTTTTCTGTAGGCATGTCACTTTAAAAATTTCTGTTTCTTCTGTTCACTGGGTGGTCTTATGATCATCTCTACATTTTTAAAAATTTTTCTTATAAAAATAGAAGACAAAAGAATACTTTTCATCAAGCATAAGCTATCCTTCGGTTCACATCTTTGTTTATTTCTGTCAAGGCAGCAATGTATTATATTTCTCAGCTGTATGAAGTGAGAGAGAGGAAAAAAGATTAAATTCTGATCTCATTGAAACGTACGCAGAGCAGACACCCCTTGTCTTTCATAAGAAAGTGAGCTAAGTGAATACAAATTATTATTTTCAAGTATATAAAAGTGGTAAGAACAAACTTATGACATAGGATGCTTGCATGGTTGAATATCCTTCCTAGCAACTTGGCAAAGGTGATGAATGAGGTGGTTTAATTAGCAACAACAACAGCTAAGCATATTTGGGTTAATCAGGTCTCAAGGATATTGTGAAGAACTTCAAAAGGACTTTGGTGAACAGGCAGTCTAATTCTGGATGAAATAACTTTCATTGAAGGCAAAGTGTTGAATATTGGAGGGAATAATATGACCTACTTGTGTATGTCTGAGTTCTAAATGAACTGTAACACAAATGAGAAAAAAACAGGCACCAACATTGAGAGATCAATAAAAAGTCCTACAGCGGAGGTCAAAAAGCAAATGAAATGCTTACCTGAAACAAGATGCATACACAACAGTGGTGAAAACTAATACATTGCTTCTTGCAATGTTACTATTTAAATCAGACATATATTGTCAACTAAAATACTAAACTAACTAAAACTAAACTACTAACTAAAACTAAAATGTCAATGTTTTTGTTTCTGGTCACACCAATGAACAGATTAAAGGAAAGAAGAAAGGATTTTCTAATTAGGCCTTGATAAAAAGAAAGATTTTGTTTCTTCCTATTAATCTTAAACCAGATTTCCAGGTATCAATAATGCCTGCTCTGATTCAGATATATATTCAATGATCAATGGGTCTCTGAAAAGAGGAAAATGTGTTTCACTAAGAAGCTGGCAGAAAAAGAATTATTGTGAAAGCTGCAAATGGAGATACACAAAACATAGGAGTGCTTTCTATATATTTTTAAATTGTGACTCCATGGCTAACTTGTTCAGGAGGAAGTCATGCAGAGTGCTTAGGGTTCTGTATGTCAAGCATCAGGATTTCAGCTATAACCCATTGATTTGACTGTTCCTAGTGGATGCAAATTCTGACACACAAATCTGATCAATACATATATGCCTGCTTCCTCTCACAAAGATGTGATGATCTCTTTATTGAAGTTCATGTTAAGCCATACTCAACGATAGTAGAAAACTAATGTCCAAAAGTGATATCTCAGGAAAATTGTCAAATGATTTCATTCACTTCTAATGTAAGTGGTGTGACAGTTGTGTACCCCAAAAAATATTCAAGGAATGCTGCAATTTTTTACAGTTTCATGGGTTATTTTAAAATATGACAACTAATGATGCTTGTTGTTTGACACAGATGGTTTGTATTAATTGTCTGCAGTTATTTTATTTTAATTGATTATTGACAGTTTTATAGTATTACTACAATATCCTCTTTCATAATGAGAAGAACCTTTTTTCAAAATAAACCTCTAAACAAATCAGGCATTGTTAGTAAGTACTGTGAACAATGTATTTTACAGCCTTTTGGTATCTGTTATGTATAAATTATCTAAATTTTGATCATTGAAGTCATAGTTATAAACATGACAGTTTCTAATATTCTCTGCTCAGAATTGAGTACGTTATAAACATTAACAACATGAAGAGCAAAGGAGCTGGTGAAATGTCTGGAGTACAAGTCTTATGAGGACCAGCTGAAGGAGCTGGGGTTGTTTAGGCTGGAGAAAAGGAGGCTCAGGGAAGAGAGACCTTATTGCTCTTCATAACTACCCAGCTGGAGTAGGTAGCAAAGTGGGGGTTGACTCTTCTCCCAAGTTACAAACAATAGGACAAGAAAAAATGGTCTCAGGTTGTGCCAGGGCGGGTTTAGATTACATGTTAAGAAAAATTTCTTAACAAAAATGGTTGTCAAGCATTGGAATAGTTTGTCCAGGGAAGTGGCTGACTCCCCATCACTGGAAGTATTTCAAGGACATGCAGATGTGGCACATAGAGACATGGTTTAGTGACATAATTGTCAGTGTTAGGTTAATGGTTGGATAAAATGAGCTCAAAGGTCTTTTCCAACCTAAACTATTCTATGATTCTATAAAGTTATTTAGTTTGACTGGTGAAGAGTGATCCTCCTATAAACCCTACCCTTGTTTGGTATGACGCTGGAAACAGGTTGAAAATGTAGAAGGGAGGTTGTGCGAAGTAAAGTCAGCAAAATTTGCAAACTGTATCATACCTTTCTCATTAAACAATGTAAATGCAGAACTGTTAAGGTACTAGGCTTTCCAACAATCCTAAATGTTCACTTTTCATAAATTTAAGAAAGTTGTTAAGATTTGTTTTTAATTTGTTGTGAAAAAAATGATACCTTAACAAAATTCAAAGATTTTGCAGTATATTGTTGATTTTACTTATATATTGTGCTAGAGCAATACCTTGATTGATCATTGTTTTATGACTTATATCTTCTGTTCTTATGTAACACTAATATTAATGTTTCATAGTAAGTATGCAATTTTTGTATGCTTTTCATACAAAAGTAGATTAATTAAGCTTGATTAAATCAGGTTTTTTTCATTGTTGTAAAAGCAATTTTCCATTTAACTTGTAGTTCTTTATACATGTATTTGTTTTTTATATTTTTGACAGGAAGCATTAACGCTGTTCAAAAACACACGTTAATTTGGATGGCATTAGTTGACATACTCAGAGTAAAGATGGTTAGCAAATTTCCAGTGAAGCAATTAAACTATAACATTGTTTATTAAAAACAAGGGGTTTGTATATTTTCTTTTTTTTTATGAAGTAATTCAACTTTTCAAATCTTTTAGTGATTTGGATTTTTTCAGTGCAATAATGCAGCCCTACTAGACCAAGACATCCAGGACTTCCAGCCTCTGCAATATGGAGGTAAGATCTCAAAAACACTGAAAAACTCAGGAATTCTGTTTTTTACCGCAAAGACAGATTTCCTAGCAGTAAAGTGTTAGGATAAACTCACAACTTTTATTCCAGGGTGGGTGGGGCAGAAGGCCCAACGGTCACTGCTTTGGAATAGTTAGCTATGCCAGGACTTCTACACACATGGGCTTTAAATCCATTGGAAAGTTTAATCCAGCCAGAACCCTTAGATCTGTAAGGAGTAGCTCCCAAGCCTAAATTTGAAGATCCAAGTGTACCCAAGCTCTGTAGTGCAGAGTGACCATTCCACACTCTGGGATCTCAGAAAACCCTGAAACATATCTGACGTCTTGTCAGTTTTACAGCTCTTCACCAAACAATTGTTATCCAAGAACAGTATAAGTGGTATATCAATATATAGAGACAGAGATATATGTATACACATACAATATATGTACATATATAAAAACCTATAATATATATTAAAGTCAGCCTGAACTTTATTATACAGTGATAGAATATGTCTAAAACCATTTCCAAATATATTTCTGCAGTAGCCCTAAGAAATTGATGTCTGACTGGAAAGCAGTATTGTATTTAAGGTAAATATGTTGCTTTACTCTGTAGTCCTAATGGGAATACTCTGCCAAAATAAGTCTCCAGTCAGAAAAGATAAATGAATTATTGGCACAAGCTAATTTGTCATGTATGCAGTTAAAATTTGTCTTTTATATTTTCAAATATTGAAGATTAGTTCTGTAAGTAGAACCAAACTATTTGTTGTCTTTATTATTCAATTAAATTTATCAAGTAATTTATTTTTCTTATGGTTAGTAAAGCTTTTCTGATCCAACCAAAGTATTTTTTTTGAAGAACGTTTGACTGCTATCTTAAAGATTATTTAGTTAGCACAATTATAAGTGCTCAAAAAAGAAAACATATTTTGCTAGGCATAGTAGTCAGTACTTTAGATATAATTGCAGGTGGTGATGTGATAGTTTGAGTTAGAGGGAAAGGTGCAGATGAGAGTAGACTGTAAAAGGGAAATTTTTTTAATAAGAGAGAAGCAGCAACCGAGGTTTTGCTTTTTTTTTTTTT
>VZRZ01008569.1:154463-178136 GCA_013398175.1 Climacteris rufus
TAGGGATATATAGGATGAGGAAATACATATAGATGCCTCATTAATCTTCTAATTTCACACACCTATTCAGTCTCATACAACGAAAAACTACAGGCTTTAGTGATATATAAGAAAATAATAAAAACCAATTATCCAAAATATTTTATTTTGAAAATCTAAAATTAACGAATGTATTCCCCCTGCAATTTAACTAGCAGATGATTTTAGTTTGGAAAAGTCAAAACTCTCACATGGTAGGGAAAAGATACTGTAAAAGTAAAAAAATTTCAAAACCATAGAATTTGGAAATTTGAATATTTACCAGATCTCAGAAAAGCTGAACAACTATGAACTTTATATTTAATCCTGCAAAATTGGGAAGGCCACCTTGGGCTTTTAGAGCCTGAAAGCCTACCTCCATATGCCTCCCTTGAAACAGTTTCTGAAAAATATAGACAAATGAGTATGTCCAGCTTTCAGCTGACTGATCAGCTTGTTTTTTGAAAGTGACAGTCACTGGAAATTTAGTGTAATAAACAAATGGATTAATAATAATCTCAGAGCTAGCAAATTATACCACCAGTTATTTTTCCAGTTCAAAGATGACTCGGAACTGGCTCAGAAGTTTTGTTCTCTTTGTTTAAAGTGCATTCTGTGTTTGTCCTTTAGCATGCTGCAGATCCTGGCTCTTTCACAGTAATGTCTGTTAAATGTATCAATGCCATTTTTCATTTTTTTGTGAGATGACGAAACAGAGGAACAGAAAAGGGATTGAAAGACCATCTGAAATTAGTATTGATGTAACCCTTTAAAAAGGCTTGCTGTAAAGTTCTAATTATGAAGCAAGTTACACTTCTTTTCCCTTCACATCAGCAATTTATTTCTTTGCTGTGGATATTATTTAAGAGATAACCTTACCAAGGAGTCAGTTTGAAATTGCTGAGCTGGATTAGTTTATTTTGTTTTAAAAATAATGAGACTAGCTGGAACAACTTATTTTCTTGCTGAACATGAGACTTAGAAGGACTTTTCATGTAGTAGTCTTTGTCACTTAGTACATTAAATCTTGCCTTTGCTAATAGTTAGAAATTTCCTGTTTCTGCAGACAGTCCAGATGGTAAACTTTATCCATGTTCTCTGGAACATGGATAAAGACAATTCAAAGAAATAGGATGAACAAAGTCTGAGTAAATTAATTTAAAATTTATAATGGACAGTTACAGATTATTTTTCTCTGATAGTTGCTCAAATGTTTAGTGTAAAAGAAGATAAAATAGCATATAATTTTAAAATTTGCATTTTAAATGTACCAATAAGCGTAGCTAACAGATCTCAGAGGCCAAGCCTTTATGCAGAAGAGTCATGTGGCATATTCCCGCTTAAGATTAATTACTTTTTCTTGTTTAACAAGTGCATCAAAACTACTGTGGTAGTAGCATCATCCTAGTTACCATGCCTGCCTCTTTTGGGGGACCGACACTGATGCTCTTACATAGTTTTTCCTCAGTGGTAGCTATTTTTTCAGTCCTTGCAAGATAGCTGAACATCTGTCAGGAAACAGAGTTCTCTAGCACTTTTCTAATGGTGTCATGCTATTTCCTTGAATGAAACTTCAAATGAATGGCTGATTTCAGTTTTACTTTATAAAGTAAAGCATCAGAATAGCTATTAGCAAGTTTGGTAGCCAGCCATATCCCATGTTTATATTACCAACGTTTAATACCATTTCATGTCACCACATGCAAATAGTGGACCTTACCATCTCAATACTAGTAGCAATAAACAGTCCTAAAATTATATGGTATGAGCATTTCATGTACTAAACTCTACTATAGTAACACTTATTTTCTGAATAAATACACTTTTCAGCATGGAAATTACTTCTCACCATTCATCATGATCCTTTTAATAGTATCTTCTGTTGACCTGATCATCTGGACTGCTTACTGCAAACCCTTTACCGTTTTGCTGCCCACTAATTTTGCAAGTTTTAATTGTGTCTAGTTTTGACAGCTTCATTTTTCCTGGTGTTCTGGAGAGGTCTTATCAAAAGGTGGCAAATTATTTAAATTAGTGCTGCAACTGGTATGCTGGGCAGGAGTGCAGAGATGGGAAGAGAGGAAGACCAAAAAAAAAAAAAAAAGGTTAAAAAGTTATTGTGTGAATCTAAATGCAAGTTTAGGGTTAAATAGTGATACTTGGCTAAGCCTTCAGAGGTAGCCAGCAATTGATATTGGTCTCCATTACACTATTTTGCAATTATTTCTCTTCAGATCCAGTTGCTCCAGCAATTTCTCTTCTGATGTGTTGTGGATGAAGCAATTTAGTATACCTACAACACAGAGTTAGTTCCACTAAGCCAGAAAAAATTAGTGAAGCTTTTTCCTCTATTTTTCTCCTGTTTCCAGTCATTGTATACTTCGTTAACAACATTCCTGAGTTTCATCAGAGCTTTTCACTTTGAACAGTTGCAGTCCAAGTCATCATCCCTTCTGGGGGCAATTGAACAAGTCTAAAATAAGGCAATGCACCAACAATATTTTTAACTACTTTCAAACTGAGAGGAAGAATATATTAACCTTCCTGAGGAAAGTAACTGAGTACTGTTAAAATCAGGTTAAATGTACGTGTTTTGGGCATTAAGCTCTTAAGAATCAGTCTGGTTTATATCCAGCTGTTTCTGTACCATTTTGTACAGGTGACATACTTAGTTTTCATGCATCACAGAAGTAAATCAAAGCCAAAACAATGCCTACTGAAGACTTTTGATTTTGCCTTGTCGTGTTCTTTTAATTCTTTGTCATTGAAAAGCTTTGTCCTAATCTTTCTTGAGAGTCTATAACTTCCAAGTTCCTTTTTTGACATCACAGCTATTTTTCTGCCAGTGCAGTTTAATATGCATAGCTACTGGAGCTTCAAAGTCATCAGCTGACAAGCTGGTGTTTGAGATATATATGTTAACTGCAAAGAAGGAGAAAAACTCCTAGTTCAAAGGAAACAGAAAAGAAATACTCTATTAATCAAGAATGATTTAAAAAGCAACCTCTGTGTATTTAAAATAGTAGAATCATCCTGTTATGGTGGCAACCATGTCAATCCAAAGTGCTTTGATTTGTTTTCATTAAACAAATGCACTTTGTCTCCTTGATTAAGTACTATAAAAATATTTCAAAAACCCCAACCAGTTTCATGTCTTTTATTTGAAATTAAAGATGTTTTTTAATAGACTATTTAGAAATGTGTTTAAGATACAATTGAGAAATTCCACTTGTACTGATGCATACTGATGTTTTAAGGCATGAAAAAGGTATGAAAACGGTAGAATTAACTTTTAAAAAGTGCACAAGCATTCTCCTAAAATGGTGACAGTTACTTTCTTGTGTAAAACATAACTAACGTTTCACTCAACAAGCAGGGATATGTGATGTATTATTAAAGACTGAAAATTCACTAGAAAATTACACCCTCCCATTTCACATGCACTGCTTTTATTTCCACTGCACACCTTTTCCAGCCACATTGCTGGTCTTAAACACAACATCAGTTCTCTGCTAAGTGATATCAGGTAAGGTAAAGTCACATTCTCTTTCTATAAATAGTTTTTCTTTGGGGACATAAAACCCCTTAAAATAGTATATGCAGTCACTTGGTTTTCCTGATAGGAATATAGAACATAGGTTTTTTTGATTTGTTCTTCACAAAAAAAAAAACCAACCAACCAACCAAAAAAACCAACCAACCAACCAAAAAAAAAAAAAAAAAAAAAAGGAGAAATAAGGAACTGTAAAANAAGAGGAGTACTAAGTGACTGTAAAATGGTCAGTTATTTGATTAATGGTATTCAAATAAAAGATCCTTTGGAGGATCTATCCAAACCTCAAGTCTCTTCTGCTAAACTCCAGAAAATCCTTTAGCATTATGGCATGGACTTTTTTGAACTTTTATTAGTTTTTACCTTTATGTACTATTACCTTTAATTGTTTTCCTTTTTTTTTTTTTTTAAGGAGGGTTGAGTAAGTTGGAACTCCTGTGTCTCCTATGAAATGAGCAAGCATCCTAATTCTGGAAGCAGAAAAACAGACCATTATTCCTTCTCTGGAAAATTAGCAACCATTCTGAACACCAGAAGCTCTTTTGCTATAATCTTTTTAGCCATTACTTTTTGTCTCCAGTCCCTTTCTTTTCTGCTTTGTCTCCCATGATATCTGCTATAGACTCCAGAGACGTCTGTCAAAGCCTATAATAAATTCAAAATGTAGCTTCAAAGAATATGTCTTTTAATTCCCTTCATCTCACTTTTATGTGAGATCTGTCTCTTCCTCTTCAAACCTCCAATACTGTTCAAAATTCCACTTGTCTCATCTTTCCAAGTTCTTAGCTTGTACCACACCACTACTGGGCCAAGGATGATAAGTTTTATCAGTCTCATTATATCTGTCCCACAAAAGTTTCTGTGCTCCTTGCTATATTGCATTGCAATTACCACAGTTCATTCAGACCCCATGACTTCAAGAGTTTTCTTTCAGAATCCTTTCACTGCTGTTACACCTAAAAGAAATCAAATGATGAAGATTATAAGCTTGTAGCATAGATGAACAAAAATATTCACTAAACTAGACCAATAATTAACTTGCATGCTCATAGTCTCTTATTAGCACTGGTGTTCTGTACATTATCTTGGGAATGGAGAGTTGCACTAGAAATCAGAAAACATAATTTCTGGTTGTGGAAGGATATGTTCCATATCCTAGCATAACTAGCCTTTAGTATTTACAGGTAATTACTTGTGAAGATTTTAGATGACTATTTACCTTACATTTAGTGCACACCCAGTACCACATAGGGTTTTCATGTGGGAATCAAACTCAAATATGTATTAAGATTAATCAAAATCTACCAGGGGAAGAAAGCAAGGGCACCTTCAGCACAAGCAGACTTTTAAAAATAGTGGACCCGAAAAATAAACTTTATAGATAATCCTAGAAACTGGGACACTTTTCACATTAGAATACAGTAAAAATCTGATGTGAAAGGTAAAAAATATGCATACAAAAGTCAAGGAAAGAAAATAGAAAGCTTCAACAGTCGGGATTTAAAAAAAAAAAAAAAAAGAAAAAGAAAGAGGTAGAGAAATAGCTACAGCAACAAGCCTGGCAAAATATGTAACTTATATTTAACTATTGAAAGTTATAGTGGCAAAAATTTTTCCTAATAAAAAAATATAACTTTGAACAGTAAGAAACTCTCTTAGCCCATTCCTGTCACTGGAATCTGCTAGAATAATTTTAAAGAAATGAAAAAACTAAGGAAAAAAAGATCAGGATATATTCAGCACTGTGGCCTTCAAATTTGTTGAGTAGACTATGCACTTCAAGGGAAAAAAAGCTTTTATTTTTTCAATGAGTGAAATATCTAACCTAGACCTCGATCAGTGTTTGTCCTTGTAAAGAATTACTGTCAGACAACAGATGTATTTGATTTGATACAAACCAAAAGGAATTGATTTTTTGTAAAAAGGAAAATATTATTTTCAAAATAAATGTGGAAATAGAATTCGTAAATACAGTATTTCTGCAAAACAAGAGATTGCTAGAAGTAATAAAGTATGGTAAAAACACTGTGATTCTCAGACATCGCTAAGACAGCTAAGCCTGACATTTTTGCTGAGAAGCTGATCCACTTGCTGTTGAAAAATCATCCAGAAGAGATTGAAAGTGATAATTGCATCTTCCATTGAAACTCTATGTAGCACATTTTCCCACTGCTCATATTCTGGCTAAACACAGGTGACATCACTGTTGTTTGATCCTTTATCCACCTGAAGACTATGTTGTGGTCCACTCAATGGCCATTGTCTCAGAGGTCCAGAATACTTAAAAGTCACTCTAGGTTACAGTGTACCCTGAAACATGGGTAAAGCTGTATCAACAAAAAACCCAAAACCAACATAAGGCAAGTACCAGCAGCTCTCTGCTTACAGAATATATATACAGAAAAGATTAGAAGACTTTGCCTTAACTGGTAATTTAACAGATTGCCTTGACATAGTTTCTTTGGTTTAAATAGGTATTTCTTATTTTAAATAAAAATATTTTATTTGAATTGACTATTTGTGTGCGGTTTAGAATATGAAGTCAAATGGTGCAAAATTTGTAAATATTAGAATATTGGCTTCACTGCTCTTTAAGACTTTGTCAAAATTGAAACTTTTTTTTTTCATTTTATTGACAGATGTAAATATATAAAAAACATGAAGACAATTATTAAGGCCAATATGTGTATTGTTGGTCTTCTTTGACAGGTGGAGTAAAAGTTTTATTTAAAAATACTAAATTGGGCATAAATTTTGCAATAAAAAAGAAAGTGATTAGGCTTAGTGTAAAAATGTTATTAATCTGTAATGGCGTGAGTCAACCGTTAAATTACATTAGATTGCATCATCTGTAATCAGCTACATTAGATGTTTTTCCTCTCTCATTTCTTGCCTACATAAAGTATTCAACTCAAAAATAGCTGAATTCAGTCATTATGTTTTAAGCTCTAATGCAATAATAGTGATTATACATTTAAAGATATAATTTTTCTGATGAAACCTTGTTACTAATAAATTACTGATCAAAATATGTCCCTTAAAATTATTTCTATTACTGTAGAACTGCAGGACAGAGGGAGTTTTTTGTGATTTGGTCAAAAATGGTCAATAGTATTCAAATATTAGTGCCCACTAAAAGTAAACTACATAGAAGGTTGCATTATAGCGATCTACGACTCTTTCTCCTTGAGACAGATTATCCCTTAAAGCATTTTTTCCCTTTTTTTAGTGTTTTTTTAGTTGTTTTATTTTTGGTTTTAATTTTATGGTCGTGACTATTTTTTTCAGTTTTATGTTAGGAACTGTTTAATTTTGGTGATTAGTCCAGGCCCAGTTGTAGACTTAGATTCTGTTCTATTAAAATCTCCATGAAAGCAGAAGAAAAATTATCTGTATCTCAGCCAGCTTAGAATTCAAGAGTATGATTAAGCTCAGTTACCTTTAGCTGTCTAAAGCTAAAGTTCTAGGTTAAACTTTTGTGTGCATGCCAAGATGTTTCCTCTGTGAATTCTGGAATGTGATGTAACACTAGTTAGGTATCTCTCTAGTACGACCAGAGAGGGACCAGAGGCTACTTGCTTAGAATAGGTGTTCACCTAACTTTTAGACAGGTAGTCTTAGGCAGCTCTTCCCCCAAGTATAAGACAGAGCAACTAAACACAGACAGAAACATCAGACTACAAGGAAACACTGACACAACATTAGACAAAAAAATTCAGCACTAATCTCAAAACATCATCAGCTTAATTGCTACTTTTTCCTATGTATCATAGCAAAAGAGAAGTGTCAGCACAAATATTGCATAAGTGTTTTGTGCATGGTTGTATGAAATAGCAATGATGAAAGGAAGTGACAAGGGAGAAGTCAAAGAATCACTTATCCTCTTGTTAAATTTCTAATTATCAGAATCAGGAGTCAGCCCTAGTCTTGAATGAAGGAAGAAAGAAGGAGTCTGTGAAAGGTCTTGAAAGACAAAATATATCATTTATGTTTGGCTCAATATAGATATCAGTGAAGGGACATAGAAGAGTGCTATAGTCAGAAATCTAGATGGGAAAATTTTATTTGCAGCAGTGTTTGTAATGACTAAAAGTTAAACAATATGCATTTGTCAAGCCAATAAAAAGAGGACTAAATAATCAAAGATGCTGAACTAGATTTTAGGCATGTGAATTCTCCTTGGACATGTTGGACACTAAGAATCTGTAAGACGAAAATGTAACCTGGGTATGACAGCCTAGAGAGCTAGCATTAACTAGAGAATTATAAATTTCAATGACATATAGTGTGGAATTCAATTTACCTAGCTGTAAACTTTATAAACACTTGCATATGGATGGGTTTCCTTTTTTGGTAACAGACAGTAACAGGCACTTTTAGAACATAATTCATCTCACCTTAAAAGAAGAAAGTAAGTGAAGTACCTTGAAGAGAAGACTAGGAGCTCTGAGTCCCAGCTGAGAGTTAAATATTTGTATGAAATGTCAAGAGACAGGGAAAAATTTTAGAAGTCAACAACTCTGGGCTAAAAAAACAAGCCAGTGTAAACAAATCAGAGGCATTTTTAGAATACTTCTTTCAAATTTATTAAGAGATAAAGCAAACTTTCTCCTATGTGCCAGTTTTGTCTCACTAGGCTAACCACAGGCTATATGGGCCAGTTCAGCTATTGGCTCTACAATTCACCTTCACCTCCCATCATTACACTGTGTGCCTGTATACGGAAGAGTTCCACAGAACTTTTGTTTCAAACAGCAAATCAAGGGATGACTATCACTCCTTCTTCCCTTACATATGCTATGCAAACACTGTAGATAACCTTCCCTGTGTTTTGCAAAGGACTAGAAAGAAACCAGGCCACAGTATTTAACTGATTTCCTTGTATAGTAATAGGAAAGTTTAGTCTAAGTCACCAGCAGTTTCAAGATTGTGGTATTCTGAAAGTAATTTGTTACCTTTGAAGTCACCAAAATTTTGATAATAGAGAATAGTTCATGTTTAAAAATATATAACTGATTACCAGGAATGTTTGTTGGAAAGCTTTACTCCCATCTTTTGAATATATTAGCAACATATTTTGGATTTATAAAGTCAAATACACAGGTGGGGTACATCAACAGAATGCCAGAAAAATATAAAATATTACTTCATTTTAAAATAGCATCATATTTGCTCCTTATTGTTCTCTGAATTTGTCTGGTTTTTTTTCTTTTTGAACAATCTGCATTGGTTTTTATACACAAAAATGTTGTTCCATAATACAAATATACTTATGCATATATTAAGAGTTAACATAAACAGGTTTTGAAACAAAGATCAATAGCTAAATATGCATTTCATTTTCAAAAGAAACAAGAAACATAACAAGATTCTGTGGCAGTCAACACAGAATATCAATTTGGTGTCTCGACAGCAAGTGTAATAGAAGTCTAATCCAAAATGGAAGAAAGGTAAGAAGCTTAACCTTACTGGAGGGTTGCTGTGATAAATACAGACTCTCCTGTGTTGTGGTGCCTCTGGGCATGGCTTGTGACTCTCCTCTGCAGTTGTTCCAGCTGGGCTCGGGTACCAAAAAACAATGTTGCATTCCTCTACAGTTTAAAATATTTTTATTTTCTCGCTAGAGCTTTTCATAACCAAAAAAAGAAAATGTTCAATTTTAATTTAGATTTGCTTTCTGGTAGCCTGATTAAGCATTTAACTATATTTATTCTCAGATTTGAACAAATAAAGACCTGTTATCAGAAAGTCAATTCAATACAGTAAATTTAATAAATTATTAATTTCTATTTCTTTTTTCCCCTCTCTTTTGGAAAGCAGATAAATCAGTAAACATATTTAAAAGCCTAAAGTCCTCCTAAAATCACCTCAATCCACCCCTAAATTTATAACTGTTAAGTTGGAACCCAGCATTTTCCAAATTATAATACTTTACCTGAAACCTGAATGTGCCACAACTTCATTGTGACTGGTAGTGAGCAAAAGAGAAGAAACAATGTGAATAAAAAGCTTAGAGGAAAAAACTGAATAGGGACAATGAAGGAGAACAGAACAGTAGGTGGAGTGTATCAGAACAAAGAGAAAGAGGGCACTGCTCTTGCCTGCAAAGAGAGATATAGAGATCATTATTTTTAAAAGAGGGTGAACAAGAGGGCAAAAGAAAGACCTAGAGAAGAGCCAAAATGAAAGAAAGGAATAAGTAAGGACAAAATATGTGAGGGGCTGGAATCAAGAAAAGCCATTAAAATAGAATTTTCTCCTTCATAATAAATAAATTTTAAAAGGCTGCTGAATTTTTCAGTACAATTTAGAACTCACATATATATCTGTTTCAGTAATCCTGGGATTGTTCACTAACACTGAGAGGGTTTAACACAGATTGGCTCTTATCCATTCTTTGATGTGCCCTTACCTTCCAAGAGAGAGTGGCAAATATGTCTATTTGGAATGTTTCCTCATCATATTCCCTCCTCAATGGTGCCTGAAAAAAAACCAGAAGTGGTTTCATGAGCGGAAATGATTTACAGAACTTTATAATAATTTAGCAAAAAACATGATAACATCCCAATGTCCACTAATGTTCTTTGTTATTGTCTAATGTACCAGAACAACTTTGTCTACAAAATCTATGAGATGGTGAATCTGCCATTACACAGAGATTTTTCAGCCCTGATACAGTGACCATTTATATACCTGAATGTAAAGTACCTAGATCCAGTGGTATTGCTAATCACAATAACGTTATGAATAGCTCTAGAGGAAGAAGTTTTTGAAAACTAAGATTTGTATTCTAACATGAATTGAAAAGTTCACACAATTAATGTTTTTGTGAATGAGAAATATTTTTTTCCGTATTTTGAACTAAATTCATCTTAGGATCAAAAGTACTGTGATCTCAAACTCTATTGTGAGGAAATATGAAGTTTTTCATATTCTGTCACAATAGGGAAAAGTAAAACTCCCAAGCATGACAAAGAAGACAAATTGTGGAAAACTTTAATTAAATATGTGACAAAATAAAACCAGTTTCTGTCTTTATATGACATTAGATAAGATTCACTTCATCTATGTCTCATCAAAACATACAATTACATAAGTGAAATTAGATACAAATCCATTGGCTCCCTGCATTACATAACTCTACAGGAATTTCTAAGCAGCAATTTCCAGTGTCTGGGCAGATGCTGCACTTATTTCCCTCGAGCTCTTAGTATGCCTTGAAAATTGTTTCCCTATACAACAGTGTATTGCCTATATCAAAGTTACCTGTCTTCAGATTCTTGAGATACACAGGTTTTAAAGACAGTCACTTCTCCATTTTTAAAATTGTTTTCCATAGTAGTTTCTTCCAGCAGCACAAAACTTCAGCCAGAATGCATAGTAGATAATTTAAGGGCACAAATGAATCAATATTTTGGAAGTAGAAACAATGAATTTTCTCTTTCAGAGGTTGTGTAAAGCCTGAGGTTTTTGACTAGGTAGTAATTCATCAAATTAATTAGTAGTATTTTTTCTAATTAAAAAACAGGAACAGGAAATAACCAACAAAATTATTTAAAATTTAAAGCAAGTAGAAATCATGTTTTAAGGATACTGTCTGTGAAAAAACAAAAATAAACATTCCAAATGACAGAAACCAAGCAAATAAGGTAAAGCCCTACTCTTATAATGTCCATTTCAGACACCTTTTCATATTAAATATTTTTCAGTTGTTCACATTCTGGAATTTACTCTTCTGTGTATAGAAACTGGACGCATATTTTCACTTGAGTCTGCTTTTTGTACTTCTGGGCCATTGCATATCAGAATTTTTCATGCCTTTCTACAACCATCATAAAATAGATGAGATATGATTAAGTAAAGTCAAGTTGAAGACTTGGATTAAAATTCACCAAAGGGTTAAAAACTGTTCTCATCACCCAGGTTTAGACAGATAGCTCTGACAGCACTACATTCTGCATAAGGGAACTCTTCAGTGCAACTCATCTGTCACTACCTGTTCAGCCACTTCCATGCTCCTGTAAACTTTCACTTTCCATTAAATATCTAAACTGGCAGATGAAAAAACCCCTCTGATTCAGATTTTGCAATAAGATAATAAAAGTTCAAAGCACAGCACAACCAGCTTAGTTTTAGATGACAGCTTCTACCATGGGAGCTATGTGCAGGAAATTGCACACAGAATGTAAAGCAAAAAGATAAATCTCTTTAAATTCTAATTTGTTCACTCCCCCAGACTTCTGCCCACCAAGACTGCCTTCTGCTACCAGGGCCTAAAGACATTGATCGGCATATTACAGCCTGAGGGGATACAGTGGATGTGACCATTTCCACAGAAGTAGCCCACATCAAAAAAGAAGTAATAGCCAAAAGTTTTTGACATATATGTAGGCCATCAAGAAAAAAATACGCAATTAGCCATTCTGCAGTGGGTACAACTTGAAAATTACATTAACAGGCTGAAGAGAGAGGTCTATTTTTAACAAGTCTCACTACTGATGTGGGAAATCAACTCTATAGAAGTGCTAAGGATGCAGGTACAATTGAGCTGCAGCAATAACCATAATGCCTTGTAGTGTGGTGCTAGTGCTAACAAAAGTTAATATGGGTGTGCATGACAGCTCACCACCACAGTGCACAGTGTCTCTGTCTGCTTTTAAAACCATGCAGACCTCTATAAAATAGGTAGAAAATAGAGAGGTCTTGCACAATTTTTGTCTATATTAGTGAATTAGTAATTAAAGGACAGTATATTTTCCCACGTTTCCAATGAGCACCTTTAACACAAGAAAGATCAGATCGTCAAAATTATAGGTACATGGGTGCCAGAAATGAGGACTTAAACAGATATCTCCAGCAGAAAACTTCTATGAACCATAAATGGTTGCATCTATAATGCACCTAAAATTATTCTGATGAAACAGATAATTTTTTTGTTTTGTTATGACTGAAAAAATTACTGTAGGTTAGCAAAAACCTCACAAATATGCTATATGCTAAATATCTGCATAACTGCTGCAAATTCAGAGCTAACATTAATTGGCACTGCTTAGGTGAGGACGGTGAAGAAGATGCAGACCTATTGCAGACCTTCTGTTAGCTCTCAAGATTTGCAAACTCACCCACAAAGCTGAATATCTGTATATGAATGCTAATGTAGTTCTTAGCAAATCATTACAACAAACCAACAAGTAATATATAAGAAACCTTATAAAACGAACTTTGCTTTTGTTGTGGTTTAGGAATAGTATTCTCTAATTCAGTGTTCCTACTAAACCACATGCCGCTTTCTTGCTTCCCTCTCTCCCTTCCCTTTTCCCCCTGCTATGGGCTGGAGAGGATAATTGGAGGCACAAAAGGCAAAGATCACTGCCAGAGATAAGAACAGTTTACTGGAAACACCAATGAGATAAGAAAAAACGAACAGTAATAGCAAATATATTAATAACAAAAGTGTACAACATAGAGAGTGATTCACATGCCAGAATGTTCACCATGAGCTCTCAATCCGACTTCAGCCATGCCAACCTGACCAAAAAAAAGCCCTTCCTCATGGAAAGAGACTTCCTTCCCTTTGCCTCTGGCAATGTGAGGTTGTATAGAAAATCCTTTAGGTCCTCGCCATGGCACCCCCAACTACTGAAAAAAATTAACCCTGTCCTGGCTGGAACCAGGACAGCTTTCCAAAATACTCCCTTGGACCCTAAGACTAAAATCGAAACAGAAAAGTAGAAAATGAGATAACTGGTACCTGAAAAACAGCAGAAAATATAAAATAGAAATATTGTGGAATGGACTTTATGCACTTTAATTTTTATACATAGAAACAGGAGAATTTGTTAATTTGAAAATGGCCATTAATAAACTAAATTTATTGCAGCAATAAAAATTAAAAGGCACAGAGCCAAAAAATAATCAAATGCAAAAATCTAACAAGTGTTATCCTTTTTTATGATTTTAAAATACTGAAGATCCTTTACTCCTTATAAAAGAAATAAATACCTTTCATATTAAGTTCCAACACAATAAAACTGTTTGAATTACTTCAACAAGGACATAACTTCACTGTTCATTATTAGGCACATGCATTTTCCTTTTTTTTTTGTGTGAATGTCAATTCAAGTTCTGCACATAGCTGATAAATTTCACAGCAGCCTTCCTATCTCATTAATGATGCCTTAGGCAAGGCCTGTGTGGACAAAAAGAAAGGTTTAAAATATATACTATTTATATGTTTTCTACTCTCTTCCCTCTAATAAGGTACCATTCCGTGAGACTTCCGAAGTCCACATGGTTTTCAATCCTCCTTGTGGACATAACCAGCAATATTGAAAGGTATCTAAGCAACTAACAAAACCTTGATTTGCAAAAGCAGGCTTTAAATACAATATCTACCAGAACATACAATAAACAAATCCTCTTGCCATTACTACAATACTTGTGTTATATACTTGAATAATAACAAACTTCTGAAGACATTCTACTGTTATCAGACTTGAATTTTATTTTTGAAAAAACCAAAAACAATATGCTTTGCATATATTGTCTTTTAACTTGGATTCTAAATTGGATTGTACAACATGATCCACCACTTCTTAGGATCAATATGATACATTTGTCATCTTTTTTAAAAAAATTATGCTTATAATCCCATAATACATATTCAAATAAGGAGGAGGGAGAAAAATAAGCATCAAGAACAATGTCATTACTCAGTAGTTCCACAGAAAATCAAACTTATTTCCTCCTATATGCCTTTTTCTGTCTCTCACTGAGGCAGAAATCTCCATTCTATAATGTTCCTTTAAAATAACATATATTGCAATATTTGAGTATATGTTTCAGTTTTTCTTAATTAATAGTTCAACTCATAACCAAACATCAATCAGCACAGTAAGTTAGTATAAATTCCCACATCAACAACACATTTAAAGCACATACAGTTCACAGTTCTACAAATATCTCTTGAATTCTTTCATGTCTTGTTTAAAGGGAAGTAGGAGTTGAGCTGACATTTGGTAGGCAGATGATGTATGCAGCAGCCTACAATATGTGTTCTAGAAGTACAAAGATTCTTGGAAGAAACACCGTAACTTTTGTTTTTAAACACTCATATTTTATGATTGGAAACAGAATTCCATAAGAGGAGGTTCAAGACAGCAATACCATAAGTGGAGCTACAGACTTTAACTGAAAAGTTAATTAATTGTGAAAATATTTCAGGAGTCAACAGAGGCGATTAGATACTGCAAAATGTCTGTGGGCCTATCACTGATTTGTTCCACATGTTCAGTCCCTCTTCTTCCAAACAGGAGTATAGACCACAGCCATGAGCAGTGTTTTTCAGAGATGACTGCAAACCTCTTTGCTCTCAGGGATAAAAAGTTCTTCATCTGTGATCATACAAAAAGCCATGGTGCTTTCAGGAATTTCCTTACATTAGGAGTACAACTTTTGTGAAGAAATATTGAGGTATCAGAGTTCAACAAGAATGTTGCTATTTTATGGAGAATTTACAGTACAGTTGTGTAGAAAGACATCTAGGGGAGAATACACAGAATAATGTCTAGTGGCTGTTTGGGGATTGAATAGGGCACAAAACCTCATCATTTAGAAAAAACAAACCAAAAAAACCAAAATGTCTTGCACAGGGTAGGATTCAGGAGTAGGAGATAAGACAATAAAATAGAATTTAACCTGGGAACTTGTGCCATATGCCTTTCTGTTCACTAGGAAGATTTCCCAGTAACTGGTGTTAGAAAAGTCTAGGTAAAGATTATGCCAAAGCCTATGACATCTTGAATGCATTTAGCTGCCTATTTCTAAAAATGCAGCAAATTATATTTTACTGCAGGAAACTAATTTTAATCAGTTTAACAGATCCTCTACCTTGCTAAATTATCCAGTAATTTTCTTACCAAAAGATGAAACGAATACTGTTTTCCAACACTTTGAATTAAAATGGTACTTTAAAATATAAACTAGCTGAGAGTCATGTTATATAAGGTTCTTTTCAGCTTACAACAAAACTGAAAAAAAATAAATGAGAAGCAGTGATGCATAAGCTCAATATATTCCTACAAAGTAGGGGTATGTTAGCTTTGCCTTGTTAAATATTTCTTAAGCAATTTTTAATTGACAACATATGTTGAACATCACATAGCAATGTGTGCAAAGCACTTTACATCTGTCATAGCCTCCTGAAGCTAATCCCTCTTTCATGTGCTAGCTTTCTTTGTATTGCTGCAGGCTTTGTTTCTGTTTGCTATCTTTCAAAAGGAAGAGGGAAAAAACAAGCTAGCTGTCAGTGAGAACAGGCTTATTTTGCAATGATTCTAATTCTATTAATCTTTTGACTGGCTATCTGCTAAGAAATCATTATAGCCAGGCACCATGATTTAACTAGAAGGAAAAAGTCAAATTCTATTTCTTTCAAGGTGAGAGAAAGTCCATTTCTTTTCAAGCCTTCACTATGGGCAAATGGTGACTGACAAACTTCGTAGCCTTTAACAATGGTATTACGACTGTTTTTTTGGTAATGGAAGTGTGTCTGGTGTCATCTAACCAGATTTGAGCAAAACATTTCACAGTGTACCACACAGCACCCTTGCCTCTAAACTGGAAAGACATGGATTTTATGGATGGACCATTCAATGAATACGGAATTGACTAGATGGTTGCACAGAAGGAATAGTGGACAATGGCTCAGTGTTCCTCAGAGGTCAGCAGTGGGACTGATGTTGTTTAGCATCTTTTTCAGCGACATGGACATTGGGATTCAGTGTACCCTCAATAAGCTTGGGGATGACACTAACATGTGTGGTTTGACACACTGAAGGGAAAGGATGACATCCAGAGGGATCTTGACACGCTTGAGAGGTGTGCATATTTGTGCCTCACGAAGTACCACAAGGCCAAGTGCAAAGTGTTGGGGCAATCCCAAGTACAAACACAGGCCAGGCAGAGAATGGATTCAGAGCAGCCGTGAAGAAAAGAACTGCCTGTACCACAAACTGTAATCGCTGCTGACTGCATACCAGATTTTCAGTGTGGTACAGATGTCAAGTAATAGAAAAGATAAAAAGGGTGGGGAGTGGGATGAGAGAGGGGAACCCTATTTTGGGTGCTAAGAGTGTGCAAAGAGCATTGGGTAACGTTACCATTGCAATGGAGAGGTACAGGCTCTTCAGGAAAGCAGGAAGGCAAGATGATAAAGCAGAGTTGAACTTTATGTGACAGAGCACTTCGTGTGAATGGAGCTCTGTCTGGGAATGGATGAGAAGCCATTTGGGAACTTACGAGTCAGGATGAAAGAGAGAAAAGCTAAAAGTGACATTATAATGTGTGTCTGCTTTAAGCCTAACCAGAAAGAACAGGTGGATCAGGCCCTCTGCAGATGAAGAGGAGCAACCTCAGGTTTGCAAGTCATGGCCCTCATAAGGGTCTTCATCTACACCTGTGGAGAGTGTTTGGGAAAACACACCAGGACATAAGCCATCCAGGAGGTTCCTGGAGTGTTATAATGATAATTTTCTCCTAAAAGCGACAGAGGAATCAATGAGGAGTGGTGCTCCACTGCACCTCTTACTCATCAGTGAGGAGGGAAAGCAAAAGCTGAATATACAAGCAAAGCAAAACTAAGAATTCACTGCTTTCCATAGGCAGGCAGGTGTTCAGCCATCCCAGGAGAGCAGGGCACCATCAAGTGTGACTTGGGAAGACAAACACCATCACTCCAAACATGCCTCCCTTCCTCCTTTCCCTCACTTTATATATGGAGCGTGATGTCATACGATCTGGAACATCCCTTTGGCCAGTTTGGGCTACCTGTTCTGGCTGTGTCTCCTCCCAGCTTCCCATGTACCCCCAGCTTCCTTGTCAGCTTGGCAGTATGGAAAGCAGAAAAGGCCTTGGGTGTGTGTAAGACCTGCTCAGCAATAACAAAAACATCTCTATATTATCATAACTGTGTTCAGCACAAATCCAAAACAGCCCCATAACAGGCACTGTGAAGAAAATTAGCTCTACCTCAGCCACAACCAACACACTCCCTTGGAGATATTCAAAAGGTCATCTGGACATGATCCTGTGCAACGGGCTGTAAGCAGGAGGTTGGACAAGGTATATAAGACAACTTGCATAGTTTTACATGACTTACTAAGTGAAACAGCTGTCTCATTCTGAACAGGAAAAAAAGTAAATATAAAGCCCCAAAAAACAAGTTGGAAACTGTAGTCTTTTTTGCCTTAGGTTTTAACCCTTATATTTTTCAAATCCTGCATTGTCTGGCATGTATGCTTTATAGCTAGTTAGTTGCTGTTCTCTATAGACATAACAGTGCCACTTTGTACTTACCCTTCAAGGACATTTCAAGGCTGCCCAGACCCAACCTTCTAAAGGCCGGGGGTGGGGGGGGAAGTGAGCTAGGGGGAAATTGTAAAGTTTTAATTGGTAAATCTATGCTGACAGATGAATGGGCCAAACCTATAAAAGTGTGGAGAACTCGTGACTCGTTGTCCATTTTGAGTGATGCCCCAAGGAGGAGGCTTTGTCTGCCCTAAATATACCTTTGAAGGCCTTTCAAATAAATACCCACCTTTTATTCCCTTACTCCTGCCTGGCCTCAGTTTTTGGGCTAGCCTTTTAGGCAACACTTTACTCAGTACTTTTTGTATACAGTGTTTGCTCAGGCTGTAGGGTTTTCATACTTGCACTAGTTGACATTCTTTTTTTAAATTTTGTGAAATAGGCAGGAATGATGTCACAAAAATGTAAGATCTAGCACAAAATTGGAGACATTATGCGTAGCACGCATGTAATGTGTTGTTTCAATTAACTGTTTCAGTCTATCTACATCTTGTCAGCATCTGTTTCAATTGAAGTAAAAACGGAGTTTGTTAATCACAATAGAAGGAGGAATGACTGCATGGACAATGTGTGAATATATTTGTCATCATTAAGCGTGACTTCATTTCCTTTTCTCTCTATATCTGAAATAAAGAAAAGAATGTGTTAAAAGTCTTACCTTGTGATGGGAATTGTAGATATTTATGGTCGTGTATGCAGTGCTATTGGGAATTCAGTGAGGCCCTCCTAACCTGCGAAATTACACTTTGCTGAAGAGAATGTAATTTTCAACTACCAGACATTTGCTTTAAGTTGTGAATACCCCCAGGAGGGAGGAACAGAAAAACAGTGTGAAAATAAGTTGTATCTAGAGAAGAGAGGAGGTGGAAGACTAAGAGCATAGTTCCACATATATTTTTCCTTGGAAGTGAAGCTAATTTAAGAGGTCCTCACTCCCTACACAAATACACACATCTTGACCCCCCACTGCTTGTTCTCATTCACCGTCCTCTCTTTTGTGCTGCTGAAAACATTTGTAAGGCCATAATGTTGAATAGATTCCTGAAGTGAACTGTATTAATGAAAGAGTCTCCAAGGTTTGTTATTCACATCAATGATTCACTTTACAGCACAGCATTACAAATAGTTGCATTGGTACATTTGAAGAAGTGACGAATTCTAACATAGAGGCAGGAATCAGCAAGTGGTGTTAAAAAAGTGATTTTTTAAACAGCTTTGCCATTGAAGAGCACATGAACCTGCACTTTAGAAACCCATGGGAAAAGAAAAGGTCTGCAGGTGTCCTATGCTGCTTTGCATAATAAAGGATTTCCTCAGTGCAGTTGTGTTCTGACTTCAGGATTTTTGCTTAAGATTAAGTGTATAATAAATGCTAGCTTGTTTTATTATCATTATTTATTACTTACATTATTTTATCATTAGATCATGCTAAATTGTCTTTAAGAGTGTTCAGTTCTGGAATGGAAGTGTTTATGTCTGTTTGGTGGGATATAGAAAAAAATGGGATGCTGTAACTCATTCTCTTCATAAAAGAATGAACCTGTTTACTCTGGACCCCATAAACAAATCTTGATCATCAAAAACTCGATTCAGAAGATTAAAGGAAGTTGCATAAAAGTCTGATCCTTGCAAAATTTAAAGAAAAAGTAATTTAGTTATGTCCAAAGCACAAGGGAAAAAAGTGTTCCTAGCTCCGAAAGGAACTGGAATTTGAGTATGATGTTTATCCTTTCCTTCCTTCACTTATTTTATACTTCAGAGGTTTGCCATCAATAGACCAGAGTCAGATGTGAATAATTCAATGTGCCCTGATTAATGCTAGTAGGATTACAAAATATAGACACTTTGTTCTTTCTAGAATGCAGTAAATTTACTACTACTTATCTATTTTCATATATTTATGAACCCTGAAAAAATTCAGATTTATTTCATGCCATTACTGTATATACATATTAATAAAACAGATTAAACCACAAATCTGGACATAATGCTAAGGACCAATAAAATACTTTTACCAAAGCAAGTATATTTGTTTACAATATCTTTGTACAGCCATGTTATTATAAGAGATATCCAAACAAGGAGAAAAGTCAATATTGAAAAGGTCTTTTAAGTCACTTTGGACTAAAAAAAAGGCTTCATATGTGTACAAAAATTTACTCAAAAATGAACAAAATCTTTAGTTCTTCTGCTGTTAAAAAAATTGAAGAGTTTCCACCAATTATCCATATAATTTCTTTTCCACTCTCCACTGAGCTTACTTTCCTATGTCTCAGAGGAAAGGGAGAAACAATATCCACTGAAGTTCACACAAGTAAGCCCACAGATTCTGATTCAAATCCACTTCTCAACAAAGGAGAACTGCACTTTTTGTCTTTCAACAAGTCATACTACATTTCAACATCATATTTCTAAGATGATTTTTAGTAACAGTTTCTAATGTGATTTTAATGTGAAATGTGATTTGCCTGAATGGAATTTACATTAATCCTTTCTACATCAGCTGATGACTAAATAGCACTAATATGAGCTGATAAAATAAAATATGCATGCAATTAACTTCCTGAGAAATATTTTGCACTAAATGTTAGCTAAAATGCCATGATATATGAACTAAATAAGAAACCAACCAATATTTCGTGTAATTCATATATAAACATCTATCAAGATTTTTGATATCAACTAAGAAAAACCTCAAGAAATTGCTGCCATTATTTGTTGCTACTGAAATGCAGCATAGATTTCCTTTATTTTCAATAAATAAGAGACTTTAAAATAACTGAATTCAAAGATGATAAAAATGGAATATAGTCATGGAAACAGAAAAGCAACATTACCATGACCTTGTCTTTCTCTATTGTCTTAACTTTTTTGAGTGAAATCTTACAACAGCATGCTGTGTTATTAGACACCAATTTTCCCAGAAACATCAACACAATGGCAAAGAGACTTTCACTCACATTGTTTTTCAATGCATCTAATCTTTCTTGCAAAATGGACTCTCTAGGTCTACATAGTATGTTTAAATTATAACAGTTTGACTGCTGACTCTTACACAACCTTAAAGATTTTATTTATTGTTACAAATCTGTTCAGATTGACAGCAAAGTTAGGGGAGGTATTCTGAAAACTAAATTCATTATTTTGGTCTAATCCAGGTCTGATAGAGAATAAACATTCCTCTTTTGCTCACTGTATTACCAAAAAAAACCAAAAACAAACCAACAAACAAGTAGAAAAGAGCCTACTGAAAACATAGACATGAAAATAGCCAGGAAAAAATAAAATAATCAGACAAATTATCTCAATCATCCAAATATTTTAATTACTCTAGTCGGTTCAAATCTGGCTTACTAGCAAACTTTCAAAATTACATAATCCTAAGAAAACCCAGAATCAAGACAAAGTGATGTTAGAAGACAATCATATTATAGCAGAGCCAAATCCAGTATCTGCATTTCCCAGATTTGCTTATCTTGAAGTATCATTCAGTGAAAAAATATCTTATTTCAACAAATGAGAATTCAATTTTCAATCTACAAAAATTCTTCAATGTAGCAGTCTTCCTCTTGGAATGTCTTATAGTTGCAAATGCAGAGGAAGAGAAAACAAACATATCAAAGTATGACACCAGGTTTGGTTAAGGTTCTCCTACCATGTCAAATATATGCAATGAGTTTTCAGTCAGTTCTGTTTTTCACAGGTATCCTATAAGTTACAATTGACATTCTGTAAAAAGACACGTACATTTTTTTCCATGGCTGAAGTAAGGGATTATTGTGATTTTTCTTTGTTTTAAGTAAGCTTTATTCTCCTTCTCTTTCCACTCTTCTTTGCTTATTAGGCAAACAAATTTGCCATGAGGCTGGACGTCTAAAGGCGCTTAACCCGGATGCTCTCGGGGTAGCGACAGCATCTTTATGCGAGTAAAATCCCTGCTGGGATGAGTTGCAATGGTTTTACAACTCCCCCAAAGGACAGAGTTCTAGCTACCGCAGATAACTTGTTTCTGCTGGCTCCTCTAGAAATGAGAGTTTCACCGGGTGTGGTGTACTAACACTGACGAGAATAAAAAGCTAGACAAAAGGCTCTTCTCTGAGATAACAGCCAATTTATTGTGAATCCAGCGTTGCGTTATGAGGGTCCAGGAAGTGAGTCCAGAGATATCCAGGTGGCTGGAGTAACCCAGAAGAAAGAGGTCAAGGAAGCCCTGCATGGGCCTTTTAGAGAGAGGTGGGACCAGGAAACACCCAATAGAAAACCGCATAGTTCAAAGTGACCAGTGGAGGGGAGAGCTTCCCAGGGCATAGCCATATATGGGACCTAAGGTATGGATACAGATAACACAAGAGAAATACGGGACTTCACCACAGCTCAGGCAGAGGGTTCAGATATTGGAGGAAGAAGGTTGAGGGCATTGCCTTGGCTTTCTTCCCACCAAAACCTGAATCTCAAAAGCAGCAGCTTCTGCCAAGTGCGCTGCTACAGACATCAACTTGCTGATTGCTGTGAGAAATGTTTCTGTCAGATTCTTTTTTGAACTTGATGAAGGACACTTCCTTGAAATGCAGACAAGCACCCAAAGAAAGATTCTGTCTTCCAGTGCTGCTTTTGAGACACTATGATCCTATGTTACATGAAACAATAAAATGTAATTTTGTACTAGATCTTCTCCAGAAAATGCAAATAGTTGTTTTGGCAAATACTGCTGGAGATACAAAAGTCTTGAGATATATCAAAACCTGGCACTGTAGACAAAGTTAAAATGAGTCAGAAACTACATTTCTCATAAGCATGAAATTTCATAGGAAGGAAAACAGTGCAAAACTGGAAGGTTTGTTCCATTCAAATCTTACACTTTTAAAATAAATTTTAAAAAATAAAATAAAACAAGAAAAAGGAAGTGTTCAAGTTGGAAAAATCCTAAGAAAACATTGCCTTCTAGTTGAAGTTTTTTTCAACTTCTCCCTTGTTTGTTAGGTCATGTATGACACCAGTAATTTTTGAGACAGCTTCATCTAGATGAGGGTGGAGTGCTCATCTAAGTCACTATTTGAAAGGAAAAAAATGTCTTGGATGCTGAATTGGAGTCCCTTGAGACTAATCAGAAAAGATTTGCTGTCATTTTGGAAAGCTCCTCCTTAAATGAATATGCCTTGGGGCAGTTATCTTTGACTGCTCATGGACAAGAAGACACAACTGATATATCTGCTCAAATTATGAAGGAAACAGACAAAATAGGTGATGTCCATAGATGTGTAATTCTTTATGTTTTGTTGGAAAGGTGTTTTAGGTTATTTGGTTCAAGTTTGGCTGGGGATTGACTTTTTTATTGTTTTTTGCTGCCTAATGTGTAAAATCTTGTGAAGAAAGCAAAATTAATTAAACAGTTTCTTCACAGAACAAATAGGTGGAAATGGCTTCTCTAGAGACTCAGATTTTATTGCTTGGTCCTTTTTAAAATCACCACACCTGTATTTATTTGAATTTGCCAAAAAAAACCAACCAAACAAACAAAAAAAACCACCTAAAAAAAAAAAAAGAGGGGGTGGGAAATGGCTAATTAGCTTGATATCTGAGCCATGGATAGGGGAAGAGGGGGTAGAGGTGATAAGGTAGGTTTGGGAAGGTTTGGGAAGGGAAGAGAAGGTTTGGGAAGGGAAGGTTTGGGAAGGTTTGAGAAGGTTTGGGAAGGGAAGGGAAAGTTTGGGAAGGGAAGGGTTGGGAAGGGAAGG
>VZRZ01008573.1:0-80222 GCA_013398175.1 Climacteris rufus
ATCTTTGTATTCAGAGATTGATATGATGAGACTCCCCTGGATTTTGAGTATGAGATCCAGCACCGCACATATCCTGGTTGGTTCCTCTACAGATGGGTCAAGAAACTGCCATGAATGCCTTCCATGT
Organism: Climacteris rufus; assembly: GCA_013398175.1. Classification (NCBI taxonomy): domain Eukaryota; kingdom Metazoa; phylum Chordata; class Aves; order Passeriformes; family Climacteridae; genus Climacteris; species Climacteris rufus. The sequence continues at coordinate 128 of VZRZ01008573.1, forward strand.
TTGCTTATGTCCTCCTAGCTTTTCTTTCTAGTAGACATCAGGGTAGTTGAAGTCTCCCATGAAGACCAGATCCTGTGAATATAAGGCTGCTGTTTTCTAAGTGTATAGGCTTCATCTGCTTTTTCTTCCTTATCAGGAGGCCTAAAGTAGAGACACTCTACAATGTTACTCTTACCTGCCTTCTCTTTAATTTTCATCCATAAATTCTGCTGACTCCATATCAACTTTGCGTTCCATTCACCCCAGCTGCCTTCACAAGTAAAGGATAACTCCCTGACCTCATCTTGCTAGTCTGTCTTTCCTGTACGGCATGTAAACCTCCATTGCAACATTTCAACCAACAAAGTCATGCCACCTCTGATCCCTGCAAGATCAAAGCCCTGCAACTGCCCACAGACCTGCAGCTCCTCTGTCTATTACCCTTGCTGCATGCTTTAGCATACAGGTACTTCAGAGAGGCATCCCAGCATACAGATTTCCCAGAAATTTTTGTAGGCATCTTATAGGTATCTTGTAGGCATTTCCTTGCTTACAAGCAAAGTTTGGCAGATTGGTGTCTCCTTTCCTTGCAGATTGAAGTCACCCATCTCAATGACTTGCTACTTTTTCATGATGGTCGTGCATGGTGTAGTGTCAGTTAGGTCAGTTGCTGAGCACATCTGGATTCTCTTCAACTCCAAAGGCAGTGAACCTCTTTTGTAGTTGTAAGCCCTTAGGCAGGGTAAGAGCCTTCCTTTTTGTGCCCGAAGTAACCAACTTCATCCTTCACCTTCTGCCAAAGGTTGCACCTGTGCTAGAGAGGGACATTGCTTGTACCTCAACAACAGTTGAGGCCCAAGGCTTTACAAGCTATTCTTGTAAAAGGTCCTTGTCTATCTCCCTTTCAGCTTCTGTGATGCTATGCAGACTGCTCACTTTTCCTTATAGCTCCTCCACTTGGAGGTACAGTTCCGGCAAGATGGCACACCTCCCATCCCAAAGGATGAGGGCCATCTTTTCTGGTGTCAGAGAGAGACCCCAGACACATCCTAGAGCCTGAGTCTTGAAGGATTGCTTCTACCATCTGTAGATCTACCTGCACCTAAACCTCTGCCCTGACAGGATCAGCTGCTCCAGCATTATACCACTGTATCTGACAGTTTACGCAGGTACAAATTCAGCCAAAGTTTCCTTCTTTATGCCTTTCTGCATGAACTGATGCATCAGTTGGCTGTCTTCATCTGCTGTGCTCTAGGCCTGATTCCAATATAAGCTTCTTCTCAGCACTGACTAAAAGATTCTTGACCCTCCCTAATCAGAGGGCTTGCATAAAAAAGGCTTCAGGTAACCTGCCTCAAAGGCAGCTGATCACACTCTGTAGAATCTGCTAGAACTGCTTCAGTCCCAAACGTAATTGTTTGGATGTGATTTGGGGGGATGTGCTAGTTTGGAAACAAACTAACAGAGGAATTAACCCCACACAGATATATTGTGAGAGATTCCAAGTCAGAACTACAATTTAATAGGAAAAATTAAAATACAAGCAGTGATAGAGAAACACCAGCCTAAACTGACAAAGTCAGAATACAACCTGCCAACCGGTTGGTCAGGGTGGTGATAGAAGTCCAGTTAAATGATGGCTGCAGTCCCATTGGTGTGATGGATGTGGTCTGATTGATGGCAGGTCTGGTCTGTCTCTGGAGGTCCAGTGGTGGTTGTGGAGCTCCTCTCCTCTGGGAATCCGGTGGAAGTCATGTCTTGTGGTGTGTTCCAAGCCTCTTTTCTACAGGTGGGGATGTTCAGTTCCTCCCTTCAGGGTGGGGCATATCACAATGGGATGATGTCATTTATGAGTCATTCCAGGAGGCCTTGATGGCCCATTAGCAGACATGGCCCTCCACAGTAGCTGCTGCTTCTCAGAAGGTGTTATCAGGGTTGAGTCATTGTTGTGAAGACGAAGAGGTGTTAGTCTGCCTTGCAGGGTTGTCTCTCTTTTTTCCTTATCTAATGCCCAACTTGCAGTCTGGAGGGTGTGGGGTGCAGTGAACAGCTGTTGTAAACAACCCGTCATTAACAATTCATCAAGAAATGATGGAGATGGAGACAGAATACATACCTTTGGTTACACCTTCCATGTAACCCAAGAAGGGACAAAATTATGGGTCCAGTGATGTGAAAAGTGAGATTCCCATTAACTTTCGAGAGACGAAAAATTTAAATTGAAATAACATTCTTCATAGGGTCATGGGAAAGCAAATATTGTATCATTTCTCCTCTGTGGGATCTGGTGCTCCTTATGCACCTTGATTTGAAGCTATGCATAGGGATAAAAATACTGGAGGAATGACAGTACAATCCATGCCACCTCTTTGCTAAGAATTCTCGGCATGTTTACCAGATTTCTTAGCAAGGATTTAAAAAGTAAGAAAAACTTAGTGGATTAAGTCACAGCTGAATATTTTAAATCAGTTTTTAGCAGAAGTATCTGAGAAACCGAGAGTGCTAGAGTCAGTGACAGAGAATGTCACATGGGAGATGCAGAAAAGTGATGTGGATACAGATGAGTGATTTCTTAACTTCCCAGTAGCAGAGCAAACCCAGACCCAGAACAAGACATATCAGTCACAGTTGCTTGGGGTTGATGGAAAATGAAGTGAAAATATGTCTAACTGTAGATCCTTAGATTACTGACCACACACAAATAAAATAATGCTTGCAGAGGAGAAAATTTAGTGGTAGGGAGAAACCTCTGAATATGTGTTTGAAGAAATATGTCCATTCTGTAGAACTCTCTATTTAACGGCTTCTGTATTTATGTATAGCATCCAAATATAGGCAGTCCCAGTGCAAAGGCTGAATAAAAGTCTCTTTATAAAAAAGAAGACACTTTTCAATTTATAAGGCAGCAGCAGAAATTCCTCACAGAATTCAAAATTTTCACAGTAGTTGTTCTGTACAAATCTGAACTAAAATGTTGAAGGAATGTATGAAGAGAAGCATTAATAAAGCTAGTACATCCATGGTAATTTCAGGCAGACTAAGGACTATTTAAATCCCATGAATATCATTGTTTTGCTTTTTTGCTATACATTCTTTCAATTATAGATACATCAGCTTCAAGCTTGAAAATTGGAAAAGAAAGAAATCCTTTTTTTAGAAATAAAAAGATGTATTAAGAATAGGATACACAAGACATTGAAGTATGTAACTTTGCTTGGTAACATTATGCAGAATTATATGCTGTGCTAACAGCTCTTCAATGATATGAATTATCTTGTTACTGTATAGAAAAAAGAGAATTGATTAGCTTACAGAGTATTCACTAATTTGGCCTGATTAGGAGGCTTTGCACTCTGCTGAATGCAAAGTAATTAGTAAAAATTCTACACACTGCTTATTTTCTACATCCAACAACGAAATTGATGTTATTAATACTTTCAAATATAGCTGTATTTATTATAAAAAATTCTAGTTTTAAAGGAACCTATTACATTTTCATATATACTCATCATACATCGTGCATTCTACAATCCATAGGAGATATCTAGGCATTTCTGACATCTGATGTTGAGACGTTTTTCGTTTAGAGTTCTGTAATGTATTGCATGTCTTCGTAGACAAAAGGTTAACAAAGCTCAAATACCACCTTTATTACAGATAAAAAACAGCTTTTATATTTGCTTAATTTCCTGTGTTCAAGTGCAAGAAATACCAGAGTAAGGTACAGTGAAAACATCATATCTGTGTATTGTAAGGAGTAGCTGTTTAAAAGGGTTATCCACCTCAAAAGTATTAGTTAAGACAGAGCATGACACTATACAAGAAGTTCAGTGGAAGAATTATTTTGGCTGGTATTTAACTGAAGGCTGATGTGAATGCTAGTACCAACACAGCCTTGCACTATGTTAATTTAAAGTTTAATCAGCTTTAAAAAAACATACACATTCTGGGTTTTAAGCTTGTTATTTAATATAAATTCATATAATTCAAAAACATTATTATTCAAAAACATGTATTATTCAAGATTTCTTCTTAACCATTTTTTCAAATACTCTGCTGCTAGAATTTCTTTGAAAATACAGTCTCAATTCACATATGCAGTAAAGGAGAATGTAGGTTTGAGGTAAAGCAATCAGGTAAGTAGTGAAGTTCTAAAGTGCTGAAAAACGTGTGCAAATAACTGCATACCCACTGGTAAATAGCTGAGACTAAGGCAAATGCTAATTGTAGACTTGCTATTTGAACCCCAGATTAAAAGGGTAATCATTTCTTCCCAAATAAATAATTTCTTTTAAGCCCTCCCTCCCGGGAGAAGTTACAATTACAACAAACTTTTTGCTGGCTTCATTTCATTCCAGACTTTCTTTCTGAGAGGTGGGAAAAATACATTTAATTTAATGAGATCAAATTATGCAAATTGGTGCAGTTCCTGTCTTTAACTACAAAGACAACAGGGGAATTTACACAGCTCAAGAATCCATACTTTCCAGTGAGCTGGAAGACTATTTCAAGTGCTTTAATTGACAATATCTCTAAAGTATATCTTCAGGCGTATACAATATATATTCCCAGGTCCCAAATTTGCTAGTCTGCTGAATTAAATTCAAAAACCTAAAATTTTTCACTCAATAATATAAACAGTAATTTTTGGATTGTCAATGAAGCTTTCATTAATGTTACTGAAAAAATTTTCATGTAAGAAGTAGAAACTTTGCTTGAAGATGTACTCACATGTTCTAAATTGTTATGTAGTATTCAAGGAAAAAGTTAATTGTGGACTGTGTTTCTAAGTGGAGATTCTGGGTTGGCACTGCAGTTTTTACTCAGTTGTGGTGTTTGATTTTCGTTGTGTTTCCCACCTTCTTAGTGCTGTCTGCTTGCTATAACTTCACCACAAATTACTAAGAAAACATGGTGTTTTTATCTACATTCTTTTCCCATTTCTTATTCTTTCATTTTAGCTCAAACAAAGTTAAAGTAAGACTGTCTCCTCCAGTTACACAGTTGATATCAACAGTCAGGAGAATCAATATTCTGTATCCAAGAAAGCACCATTTGGTCTCCCATAAATTAACTTCATCCCAGTCTTGTGAACTGAGAAAGTTGCCATGAGGTCTGTGTTAAGAAAACTTACTAAGTGGAAGATGGAAGTTTCCAACTCTATAATGACGGTAGGATGATTTAGCAAAATCTAGTGACCTAACTTCTGGAATGAAAAACATCTTCTTTGAAAGAGAGAACTATATATAGGCACACATATTTACTGGGAAGTCTGTCTGTCTACTAACTTGCGTTTTGACACACCACAGAATTGCCCACTGAGGGGGAAATAAATGCTTATTGCACATATATTTTGAAAACTACATTTTGCTGCATGAAATATATTTTCAACATTATGCACCACCTTTCTTTTAACCACAAACTTATCTTTCAATTCCTCAATATGAGGAGGCTCTTTAAAATAAGGAAGTTTTGGGGTTTTCAATAACGGACATTCTTAAAAAGACAGACAAAGATTTTTGCACTTGTTTTCTAATATATTTGAGAAATTTTGTAAAATATTTTATATGGCAGGCAAGCAACGCACACCTATGTTATCCAGGTTGTTTATCAATTCTATTTCAGTCAATATAGGTTGCAATATCAGGTAATTATTCATGTGAGTCCATACTTGCTGAAATGGTTTTGTAGTATGCAATTGTATTTTGATATAGTTAGCAATACAATACTTAATAATGCATGTGAAACAGAATACATGGGAAAAGAGGATGAAAACATCTAAGGCAATTTGCTGAAGGTATTATGAGGTTTCTAGATGCTTCAATTGCTTTTATAATCTTTTTTTTAAATTAGTTTCCCTTTCAAAAAGGAATTCCAGACATAAATATGTGAAGCATAAAAATTGCTTCTAAGCTGGCCATTATCACTCTAGGAACAGAAAAATATCTGGACTTAGAGGGCTTGGAAAACGTCCTTATTTTATCATGGTAATCAAAGACAAATGGTAAGAACTGAGAGGAAAAGACCAGAGAGCAAAATAATTATGCTACTATACACTTTCCTGTTATACTTGAGTATTAAATTCTGCATACCGATCTGATTCTTTGGTGTCAAAAAGTTTACAATAAAATGAAAAGGTACAAATAATTATTAGAGTTGTAGAAAAAAGTCCATATAATATGAAATTAAACAGACAAACTTCTTATCTTCAAGAAGATGCAGCTGATTTTGACAGACATGTACAAATTCCTGAAGGAGAGAAGAAAGTATGATTAAAGTTCTTTTTCAGAAAGCACGTATGGTAATCCAGTGAAGCTCACTGTTGCAAGATGCTTAAGATATCAGAATATAAGAAGGCTAATCATCAGTTAGGATATTGAATTGAGTGTTGCTACAACTTCCAGCTCATGGAGAGCTAAAAGACTGCTGGAAACTAAAATTTTCCTCTATAAATATTATGTTGGCTCTCATTTTACAGTTCTTGTCTGTGACCAGTGAGAATTACAGATTTCAGGTACTGATGCTGCTGTGGATTGACTTCCCATAGTCTTAATTTGGCTTTGATGATGACAAACAAACAAATACCTTTGATAAACTTGCTCTTCACTCTAGGAAATCCACACTGCTATGCCATGTATTTATAACAAAAAGAAAGGATTATCTTAGTTCAACAGTGTAGTTGTTTTGTTCAACGGTGCTTTAATCATTTAACAAGTGTTCTAAATCTTGCTTTTTAATTATTTTCATTGTGAAACCAAGACACAAAAAATTAAATTACTAGAATTTGACCACTCAGCATAAAGACAGAACACAGAAACACTCTTAAGTCCCAAATAGAGAAATATCATCTATCTTCTGGATAACAATTTAGAAAATTACGTAGAAATTAAATATTGTCAGTTTATGCTGGTTGCTTAAAATCCAAGGAAAATTTAAAAATTAGATTTGTAGAGAAATCTAAGACATTGCTTATGTCTTCATAAGCAATCAAAACCTGTTAAGGTGTCCAGTGGAAATCTCAGGTGCTACTTACAACATTCACAATGGTAAGAGATACTGCTGTGTCTCACCATGCTGCACTCTCAAGCTCGTTTTTCAGGTCACCCGTGTCAGTACCGGTATCATAATGACAAAATCACGGGTCATAGAATAGAATCATAGAATACTTGGAGCTGAAAGGGACCCACAAGGATTACTGAGTCCAACTCCTGGTCCTGTGCAGGACACCCCAAGAATCACACCATGTGCATGAGATCATTGTCCAAACACTTCTTGAACTCTGTCAGGCTGATACTGTGACCACTTCCCTGGGGAGCCTGTTCCAGCGTCCAACAACCCTCTGGGTGAAAAACCTTTTCTGACATCCAGCCTAAACCTCCCCTGACTCAGCCTCATGCTGTTTTCTTGAATCCTTCTCCAGGCTGAACAAACGAAGTGACATCAGGCATTCCTAATAAGAGTTCCCCTCTAGACCCTTCACCATCTTCGTAGCCCTCATTCGGATTCTTACTAAGAACCGAATGTCTCTTTTATACTGTGGTGCTCAAAATGGCACACAATACTCGAGTTGAGGCTACACCAGTGCAGAGCAATCACTTCCTTTGACTGTCTGGTGATGTTACAAAATCAGCTAGGAAATGGAAGGATTTTATATTACCCCCTTGTAGAAACCAGTACTTACTTAAAATTAGTTTCTTTCTTATCTTATTGTTGCTGTCCAAAAGTGTAGAGAGAAGAAAATATGAAGACTTTTTTGAATATACTTTTTCCTCTGTAGGTAATTTCTTCAGTGACAAATGACCTGTCGGATGAGAATGGTAGAGATATCTTTTTTGCAATGATTGCTTTGATTCTCTGAGAGTCCAAAGTTCTTACTAACAAACTGCCTATATCCTGGAAATTAATAAAGGGTTGTAAAGCAGATACATAATTACAGCTATTTTAGCCCTCTGACTCACAAGAAGATCAAGTAGCAAACTGGCACTTCTTAAATTATGGCTATACATAAGGGCAGGTAGACTGGTTAACAAGCAATATGCTGAATCTGTGGAGCTGTCCTTTATTTTCATGCCATTTGAAAATCAGAATGAAAAGTATGACGTTAGAGAAGCTGTTTCTGTGCAAATGGAAGTGAAAATAAAATTTTAAAAGATTGGCCAGTAGAAACAAACAAAAAAAAAACCCAAATAGAAACTAAAAAAAAAAACAAAAAAAAACAAAAAAAACAAAAAAACAAAAACAAAAACAAAAAAAAACCACGAAAAAACTACACCAAAAAAAACTGTAATGCAGTTCTGTTTGCTCTGTAGCTCATTATGTTTGGTTCCCCACCTCCAGCCTCTGCAGTCCTCTTATGTTCTCTCACTATTCATCTTGACCATCATTTCTTTGTGTGTTATTACTTGAAATCAAATCAAAGTCTACAGTGTCTAGCTCTAAAGCCTCTGAGTGACTCTGCAAAACTCCTACTGCACTTTGGCACCCTATAAAACACTACTTTTCCTACCAAAAAAAAAATTTTTTTAGAAAACACTTAGAGCAGGGCAACAACAGTATTTATTACAATGATCACTAATATCCAGCAACTGCAGAGCTTTTAATCTCTTAATTTTTTTAGAAAGAAAGGCAGTTACACTGCACTACAAGAAACTTCATAGACTCAGGCAATGTCTGTGCTCAAGTGACAAAGAATTTTATAAGACCATTTTTCAATACTAAAGTTCTGAACTACTTTCATAGTCATTAGGAACTGGGTCTATAAATCACATATACCACTGTTTTGGGGTTTTTTTTTTTTTAATTGCTGCTAAATATATTAAAAGTCATTCAAAAGTTGGATAAGTAAATCACTGAATGCTTTCGCAATATCTTGATTATTACTGTGCTGCATCTGGGACCTGTCAATAGGAGACTGATTTCTTTAGAAAACCGTACCTTTTAACAGCGTTATGGCTTCAAGGATTTTTTGGAGATTATGTTTGTCAACCACTTTCCACACATGAAGAATTGTACATCAAAAACAAATTATAATTAGTTTTGTATCAGAAGTGATTTTTGCAGTAGAGTTTTAAACAGATATATTGACTTCCTTCCTTATGTCAAAAAAGAAGAACCATTCCTAAAAACCTTGAGTTTTGAGAGTGTTTGAGCACTTATACAGGGATAATGAAAAAATCCTTACTGTAATTCACAGAAAGAAGAGGAATTAGGATGTCTCTGGTGCAGCAGAACAATGTCTACAGTCTCCATCTTTAGAAAAGTTGCTGTTTTAGAGGGGAAGAGAATGAAAAAGCATTGCTGATGACTTAAGGGTGTTTTTGGATTATACTTCTAAAACCACGTTAATAACACTGACTTCTTCAGCAGTATGATTTCTAAAGGGACTTGTGCAAGTGCCTTGATTACTATGTTTTCCCAATTTTGAAAATTGTCTCAAGAGCTGAAGGAAAGTTTTGATGAATTATTCTAGTCTTCTGTTTAAAACTTCTATGATGTCCCTACAAAAGCTGTGCAAACTGTTAAAAAACTTCTGAAAGTGAAAACTTTAAACACCTCTATGTGTAAGTAAGTCACTCCTCCCCAAGGCTGGTTCTTTTCTGGAAAGGAAAGGCCAGCCAGCCTGTACACATTACTCTCAGCAGAAAAAAGGCTTATTCCTTACCATATAAAATACCTTTTAGAGAAAGTGCATGCACAATTCACCATCCACTTCAAAGGTGCTGATATTATGCACCATTTGGTGGCATAACTAATTACTCTCTGCTGTGCTTCTCTGCATGAATTCTTTTTAGTATCCCAAGCATTTATAATTTGTGATTTCACACTTTAAGAAATGAAATCCTGTGACAGTTTAGATCTTATAATTTGGAATAAATGTCTTAATGCCTCACATCCAGAGAAGTGAGACAGAACTTTGTGGGCAAAGCCAAGCACAGAAATCCACATACTCCATGGGTACTTGCATCTGGTAGATAAAATATGTGTGTATCAGCTCTCTGGCCCTAACTAGCCTAGGTCAGAGAAAGTTCACCACACTCACTTGGGAAAAAAGTGTTTCTGTATTTGATAATATCCCACTTTCTAAATCTTTCTTGGTTTCCAAAGTAGCAATCCAAGTTTTCCGCCTTCTTCAAATGTGAAAAAACCCTTGTACAACGAGAAAACCATGGTGAGGCTGAAGGGACCTTCCAACAACTTAGTAATGTCAGATTCACTAAGAATTTTGAATGAAAATCTTACTTATTTGGACTTCATGGTAGCTGAGAACTTAAATGATAATAACAAGTAACAGCAAAGAAATAATTTACTGTGCTACATTAAATTTATAATATTAGATAAAAAGACCTAGGATTTCAAATTTGCTAACCGTTTGCTGAACATCTTGAGGAAATCTGTTTTGTCCTGTGGCTTACCCAAGAAATGTTATTTTATTGTATGCTTGTTGCATCTGAACATGTGAAATAACATGTACAGGATGTAGTTGAACTGCTGCTGCTTTGGGGCCATTCTGGGTTTGTGACTAATAGGTGAAGATGTAGAGGATTATGAAGTGACCATGTTTTGTGAACATACTTTCACCTTGTCATCCTTTTAGTTTTGTTTGAGGCTATAAATTGGCAGCTATAAATAGCAGTTCAAATGTCTACCTTGATGGGAAGCTGAAATGAAAATAGAAAGTTCATTAGTGTCTTGTGTTTCATTTTTCCTCCAATGTGATCAGACCAGAACTTAGAAATGCAGGATGAAAGTCTATTTTCATTCTTCGCAAACACAACAGCAGGAATGTATTGTCTAAGACGACAGTTTAAGTGGAGGAAATGGAAGGTTTTCAGAGGTTATTGCAGTTTCTGATCTCTGGATCAGACGTTGAGATTTCACATGATCTGCACATTCATTTGAAATGGAGAGAAATTTAAACAGTTTGGTTTTAGTTTTCTATTATTTATGGTTTGTTTGGTTTGCTTGCTTGGTTTTTTGGTGGAAACTGTTTTTTATTGACCTTGGCAGAGCAAACAACATCAGCCAGGTTGCAATTACTTCCTATGGACTGGGACTTCTACAAGAATCTTTAGAAACAGTTATTCTTTCAACCCTTAGCTCTGTCTTTCCCAGCTGCTGAAATTCCACACAAAAAGGGAATTTATTTTTTTTTTAGTCTGGAATGTGAATTCACTTCTGTCTGTATCACCACAGAGCATTCCTTGCAAGCCTCTACATTCTGTTTCAGCTCGCTAGAATATGGATTTTCTGAGAAATTAAAGGCTGAGAGTAACTATTTTTTTCTTTTGTCTAGTAGTTCAATTTATCAATGTCATTATAAGAATGTACGAGATGAAGAAAAGATAGCAATCTCTGCAACCTCTGCTTTTCACCATTTAGTATTTTTTCCTGTATAGGTATTTATTTAATTACTGACAGTTTGTTTACATTAGTCTTGATACTTTTTGAGCAATTGTTTATTATAATTTTTAAATGTAACACAAGAAAGAATTTTTCATAAATGTGTATAAGAGACAAAAGCATTCTTCTGGATTCTTCTGGAAGTATTACACTTCATAATAAATAAATATCCAAAATTATTTTAATATATGGTTATATAATCAAATGCAGGTGAAATTGTTTTTCTGATCCCAAACAAGACTAACTGCTGACAAGCTCAGAACGAACATTAGTTTTATATATACGTTGATGATTAGGCAATAAAAGTAATTTCTGAACTGCTCCAGTAGTATTTGATTCTTCATTATATCTATTGTAGTTGTTTTAGGTTTTTAAAATCACATTCAGATAGATGGATAGAGAGATTCCTGTTGAATGAGAAACATTTTAAACAAGCTGAGAAAGAGTGTAAAGTCTGTCTATTTTAAGAATAAATTCAATAGTAAAATCAAGAAACACAAAATTGAATTACTATTAGTAAAATGGCTGAAAAAACATAAAATAAATCAAAAGCTAACCAACCACAGCTGTTATCATTATCTCCCAGTGAATTACAATCATTTGGAGACTGGATGTTTTTATGATTCGTATAATTTGCACAGCCTGTTTTTCCAAGTACTTTTTCTGTAAAAATGACCACAGCAATGACCTCTCCCAGTAATTTAATGAGCAAAAGGAGGTTCTCATGCAATTTGCCACCTCATATATAAAACTATGATGCCTACTGGCTTGAGTCATATGGTTGTCTGACTATTTGAAATAATGGGTCATCTGTTGCTGCTTACACAGCTTTGAGTGGTAATCAAAATTCTCCTATTGTTCTATTAATGCTAACTAATTAAATGCTTCTGAGGAAGGACTACTGATGCACTGTATATTATGGATACTTGCTGGTAGCAGGTCTGCTCAGAAAATGGTGTCATGATGTTAAACAAATACTACTTCTGGCATGTGCAGGAAAAAAAGATTCAGGTAAATCCTAATTTGGCTGCACCCTTCAGGTAGGATACCTGTTGGACCACTAGGGCTTGAAGAACCTCAGGAAAATGGATATGATGTCCTCATATAGATTGCTATAGTTATTTTGGTGAGTACAGGTTATCCCTTCTTATGTACAAACCACGATTATGCAAATGAAGGGTAAAATCTTCCTTATCATACTAGGAGAACAAGAGCTTTGCGAAGAAAAGTGAAAGAAACTGTAAGGACCAGAATTTCTACAGTGGAGAACCTACTTGTTTTAGGAGAATCTCAGAGTATTTTCCCATAATCAGTCTTTCTTGCTGTTTCAAATAAAATCTCTATACACTCATTGCTGGAATGTTAGCTGTTGATTTTATGATGTTTATAGAGGGAAGTAGAATGTTGCTTTGACATCATATTCAGATAGTTCTGCCCCATGGAAGTGCAGATTAATTAGCTTGATGGAATACCCACCTGAACATTTGAAGAAGACAGTTTTGCATAAATGTACAAGAGGTAGGTTAAAGCAGAAACCTTGACAGTATCACCAAATCCAACTTCAGGATTCTGAGAACAATTTCACTCCTTTATATGCAAGGTATGTATGTATGTATGTATGCAATGTATGTATGCAAAGTATATATGCATTGTATGAAGTAGTTCAGCAATGCAGAATGAAAATACAGAGGGGTCCCAAAAGAGATTGCAGTCCAACAAGAAGTGATTATGTTTTTATACTGAAATATCTGATGTTTCAGTGTTTAGTTGAAACACCAATAAACAGTCAAGCCATGAAAATTTCTCAGAGCATTCATGCAGGTAGCAAAGCTAAAGTAAAATTAAACATTTATTCCAACTGAACCACTAGGCTGCTTTGCCTAAGATTAAATTTTATTACATTTACTGAAAATGAATTATTGTAATCTATCAATTACAGTCTTTAACATGTCATACAAATTTGGGGATAAAGCACTGAAACAACCTCCCCCAGGAAGTGGTCATGGTCCAAAGTCTCCCTGTGCTCAAGTGGCAACTGTACAACGGACTTAGCAGTGAAGTTTAACTTGTAAATTGCCTTGCCTAAAGTCAAGAGTTAAACTCAATGATCCTCACAAATACCTTCCAACTTGGCATCTTCTGCGATTCTAAGTGGAGATTTTCTTCTTGTTGGCAAAACCACAACTTTTATAATCAAGTTTTATTTAATATTAAAACAAATAAATAAAATAATAAATAAATAATTCTCTTTTTCCTTTCTGTGACTTTTAAATTTTATTAATTATAATAGAGGATACTTCCTTGAATGTATGCTTTAAAGAACTTATATTTAATGTCCTTAAATAAATTTCAAAAATTAAGATGTTTATGAATAACATACCATGATATTTAAAGGCAAACTATCTTAGAGGACAAACTTGCCAAGTATTCCTTTGGACTTATTTCCCAGAAGTATTTAATATCAAACTACAGATGAAATGTCTCCTTTGGTACCTTTTAACATATTTAATAAGAAAACAACTAAGCTTTCACTTTAACAGCTGCAGTGAACTGATGTTTACAGAAACAGAGATGTTACACCTTGGGATTATAGTTTTCTTGAATTTTTCCTGACATCAATAAGAAATAGTTCTTTCTCCAGTCATCAGCAAACACCTGACAAGTGTTAGCAAATCCGGTACTGACAACAGAAGAAACGGCAGTAAGAATGGATCCATATTTTTAGTGGATTTTTTATATCTTGGTTAAGCTTCCTGCAAAGTAATTAAACAATAAGGCATTCATCTAGAGGATAAATCACCCCTGCAAAGTAGCAAGATGTGAGCAGAAGGAGAAAGGAGGGCGTGAAAGCTAGATAAATTGTTTGAATTTTTTTCTATTATGCATTAGATGTTAAAAAGGATTATAGAAATGAGATGGAATAGAGATGAATGGAATAGAGATGCTCTGTTCTTGTGTTGAATGACTTTCAGGACAGGAGTTTCAGCAGTTAATTGAACTGTTTATCACACTGGAAGGTCACATGAAACATGGTCGTCAGAAGACTTCAGAATAAAGTTCACTATACATGCCAGAAATAAAAACAGACTCCCACCATCATTTATTGTCTTTTAAATTCTAATGTTGTCATTTAATCTCAAAGGAGAAGGAATCACCCATATCATGGCAGCAGTATTGAAATCAGAGAGTCATTCAATATCTGCTACATTTCTCTGCTAGCTGTTTTCAGTTTAATGGGATTTTTATACGAAATAGTTTGGGGGTAAAAATTAAATCAAGTGATTTTTGGGAGGGAGAAGAAAGTATGGCAAAATAACAGTACATTTCAGTTATTTCAAGATTATTTTTACACTGTGACACTAATATTAGTAGTAGTAGTTATTCCAAAGTATTCACCCTAGGACTTTTACACACACAAAGATGGACTACTTGGTAGCATGTGAGATAGATCAAAATGGAATTCCGCTGTTGTTGCCAGGAGCAGCACCATTTGTAGCTTCTCTATACCACACAACTACAATTCCTCTGCCAAGTGAGATCTAAAGGTTAAACTTCGTGCCCATTCTGATTTCAGTGCTAGCTGGAACTTCCAACAGAGACAACCATGAAGCAGAAAGGTTCTTACCAGTAGGGTATGAACCTGAACGTGGTCAGGAGTAATAGGGCAAAATCCATTTCACACATCACCAAAAGTAACTTTTCACTCTGAATCATGCTGTATCAAATACAACAGAGCTCCTAGGAACTTCATCAAGTACTCAAGAGAGATTATAGGGTCTTGCATCAAGCGCACTGAGCTGATTACCAGCTCCTGAGGTGGAAGGCTGTCAATAAAGATGGTGTACCCTTTAATTTTCTCAGCACTTTCCTAATATGTTACCAATGCCTAGGTGACCATGGCAAGTATCTTGCAGGCAGGATGTGATGATTAAGGGCAAGAGATAATTACCTTAGAGTTTTGCCTTTCCCTTATTTTACTGATTTCCAGCTGCAATGTCTGCAGATAAATTTTGTCAATGAAAATTTTTGCAAAGGTTTCTCTGGGATTGACAGTACTAAGAGAAACTTAACAGTGGGATTTGTTGGAAAGGAAATATTTTGACAAACATCCCAGGCTGAACAGTTTCCCTTGGGAAGAAAGAAGTTGCCAGGATATATCAAACTATTAGTGCTTTTTCTCCCTCACCAAGTTGGACAGTCAGTCTTTTGTCAGCAAATCAGAGCTATCCTTTTTTCCTCACTTATACATGCATAGACAGTTTTGTCTACAGGAGATACATACCCATTTCTAAAATAAGGTCTTTTTGTAGTTAAGGTGGTTTTATTTCAAAATAAATCAACTCAGTTTTGACATGTATTTAAACTTTAGAATTCTTTCCTAAGAATATTTCAATGTTTATCTTCTTTTTAGCAAAACTGATTGCTTTGATCTTGTCTTAGTGTACTTTCTGCTGAATGTACATAAAATTCTGCAACGCTGTGTCTGAAGGCCTAAACATATTGAGCTAAAGGATGATAACACTCTGTTCTACCTGACCTAGTCCTTTTAGCAGGAAGTTATATTTCTCTGAGTTTGTCCTTGGAGGCCGTCTCCTAGGGGATTTTTTTTTTATTATTATGTTAAGTAGGATTTTTTTTAAATTATGTTAAGTAGCACTAGCAATTATCTTCATTTTTATAACATAACAGTGTTTAGTTACCTTCTGCTTTCTGCAGGAGTTTTCCAAATAGTAGGCAATATCATGAGCCTAGAAGAAGAGTCAGCACACTGCTTGATGACTGTTTATTAATTTAGGGGCAATATTTCCCTGGGGTTAACCAAGCATCAATCTAATAAACTACAAGACAGGAACAATCACAAGATTCTGGTTGTGTCCACAAGCTTCAGCAAACCTTTTGGCCTGCTATAGACAAGTACTGTCACTTTTCAAATGCAGTTCCCTGTTAAAGACCTAATTAAGAAAAAAAATCAGTCAGAAAGAGAACCGTTAACCCCCTAGGCCTTTACTAACTTCTTCACCTTTCTCTTTTAACTTAAATATTATCCCTTTCTAAGCCATTTGATGATGGACCCCTATTGTGGTGTCTGTGATATCGCTCAAACAGTGCCTTGGAGAAAGTCTACGGGGATGAGACAGAGGTAAAGAGAGATAAATTTCACCTTCACATCCAGCATACAACCTTTACTACTTCCTAAATCTTTGGGTTTATCAGTAATAAACTTTGGTTCTGCTTCAAATATGTTTTCGTAAAAAGTCTTCAGAAAGAAAGATGTTTTCTGCTGGAAACAGCAACCCACACTCTTTCTGTGTATTCAGCTGTCTTAGGTACTGCTCAAGCCAGCCTCCATGAGGCACCATTCCTTCTAATTAGTGTTTTCTTTATAAGCTAGCCAATAATTTTAATCTAGCCAAGACAATGAGAAGTAACTACTTTTGGTTGAAGACATTAGGTTTATCATTATATTTAAAAGATCATAGAACAACCAGGGGAGGAAGTGGCTTTTAGCTATTTTTAAGTGCTGATGAGAAGCAAAAATTCAGCTCAACTGAAAGTAAGCTATTCTTATTTTAATAATATCAGGTTTTGCATGCATCTGTCACATTTTGAAGCAAATATTTTCTCTCCTAGAAAATTCTGCAGAACTTCTAAGTGTAAGCTAACAAGTGCTAAATGCGTTGCACTGCCACAGAGCTCAGATGACTTATTTCAAGACTGCATTCCCACCTATGAAAACTGGCCTTTGAACACCAGACTGCTATGTTGAGGCTATGTCAGTGCAGTCGCCACTCTTATATTTTAACAAAGGAAACCCTAGGTCCTGCTTTGAGGCATGGTAACCTCTATCTCCTTTTCCAAAAGGCCCTGTGCTCATGCAAAAAACCAGACACAACACATGGAATTTTACAATGCAAGGACATGAGGTATTCACATTCTCATGTGATTTCCTGTTTTGAGGGAGCTGTATTCCAGAGAAGTACAGGAATTTCCAATGCCTTTGGAAATTCCCTGCAAAGTTAAGGGTACATGCAGTATAATCTAAAATTAAATTACTTGAACATTGTCAAGAAAATTATCCATCTCTTTAATAATAATGAAATGCATACAATTATAGAATGATTTGTGTTGGAAGGGACCTTAAAAGTAATCTAGTTCCAATCCTACCACCATGGACAGGGATGCTACCCATTAGATCAGGTTGCTCAAAGCCCCATCCAACTTGGCCTTGAAGTGTTACAGGGACAGGACATCCACCACTCCTCTGGAAAACTTGTTTCCATGTCTCACCACTCTCAGAGTAAAGAATTCATTCCTAAGGTCTAATCTAAATCTCTCCTCTTTTAGTTTAAAACCATTGCTCTACTGTTGTATCGCTGCTCTTTTTTTTAATAGGTCCCCTTTTTTTGTACTGGAAGACCTCAGTGAGGTCTCCCTGGAGCCTTCTCTTCTCCAGACTGAACAATCACAACTCTCCCAACCTGTCTTCACAGGAGGGGTGCTCCAACACTTTGATCATCTTCCTTCCTATCACTCCTCCTATAGATATCACCTGCCTTATATTCCACACAATAAGGTTTTAATGCCTTTTTCATTTTTAACTGGTACTATTGAATTAAGAATTTCATTGGGAATTTTTTTCTTTATTGCACAAGAATGGGTTTCTATGATATTATTATATTCCACTGATTGAGCATTTACCTCTTAATCACAGAAAAAATGGGAAAAATCAAAGGCAAATACACCAGAGGAATAAACAATGCAAGAAATTATAGGGATGGTAATGCTTTAGAGTCAAGTACTGTTCACTTACTCAACACCTCTGGAGGCCTTCCCAGTTCATGTTGACCTCAGTTTTGATTCCTGCCTTCTGCTTCCATCTACAGCATAATTGTCTCAGGGTGCAATTCTGACAGCTTTGTGTCTGACACTGAACCATGTGCTACTGAACCAGCTGTGCTACAAGCAGCCTCAGGGCCTCCCAAGAACCCAGAGCCTGCCAAAACACCTTCAGCATTTCCTCTCCATAATGAAACATCCAGGATAGCTGCAGTGACCTGATTCTGCAACCCCTCATTGAAATGAAAACCTAATATGCTGAACTAGATAGAGAACAGTTGGTGCTCAGAGGCTTTGTTGTGCCTGTACTGGTGCTGTATTAGGGCCATGACAGAATGGTTTTGCTAACAATGTTTCTTCTCTGTAAATACCTAAAATTTGTAAGTCTATTCCACCTCAACAGAGCCCAATTTCTGTCAGTGTTATGAAAGCCTAGCACCTTCAGGCTATAATAGCTGGCTGAAAAGGTCATGGTCTGTAGCAGTTTCCACATTTTTTACGGAGAGGCCAAGCAGGGCCAGACTTCCATCTGAAAATCCATAATGTGCACAGTTTACTTTAACCAGTAGCAGTATTTCTGCTGCATATTTTCTAACCTTCATTGCTATGTTGTTTGTTTCCAGACTGAATTGCTTTTGTTGACTTTGTGCTGTTTCGTATAATGATTTTTCTTTTAAACCCCACTGAATATGATTTATGACCATTATTCCTCTGCCACAAATTCGGTTGCAGAATGCTTACTCTACTAATAGATCAATTATTTTAAACATTAGCTCAACGAGGCTTCTCAGCAAATTTCTCCATTGCACCTTAGATATGTCCTCTGCCTTTTCTTCCTCCTGTCACTGTCTGTTCAATGTCTTTATCTCTTGCTATGCACAATTTTTACAAATGTCTTTTGAGGGTAAGGTATCTGGGGTTACTCCACTAGGCTACTGCTTCTAATACTCACTGTGGAGTTGTCATGGTTCACTTATCATAGCCCCGAGAGTCACAAAAGCCATCTGTAGATGGTTTGAGCCATTAAACATCAGAAGGAGTTGTCAATCTGGTTTGACTTACCATCTACACAACTAGAAACAAAGGAACAATCAAAATCCTGGCAAAGCTGTGGTTTGAACTGCCTTCGCCCTCATGAGCCTATAATACTCAGGCTACAATGCAGTTTACATTGTTTCTGTCATATAAAACTACAGAGATTTTAAATTGTCTTGAAATCAGCAAACAAGTAATTCATGCTTTCATCTGCTCTTCCCAAGTTTTAAAGCTAAAATGTCAAAACAGTAATCTGTGTTGAAGGCAAAGGGATTTGTGGCTTTAGTACAGGGAAGATCTCATTTGTGACTTACATATTAGAAGCTAAAGCAAGGAAAAGGATCCTAATGTTTTGCGGTAATGATATATTACTGCATAAAACACAAATCTTATGACACACTAAAACTTTATGACACACTAAAATCTTATGACACACTGAAAATAACTTTTTCCTCCACTTTTCATATTAGTAAACCCTAAAAAGAAAATACAACAAAAGCAGTAAAAACTGGTACCTTTTTACTTCAGTTTCATCAGCAAGTCTAAGCTGATTTTTGGTCTAAAACCTCTGCTAGGAATAAAATATTGCATTTAAATTAGATTACACAATAGAATTAACCAGGTTTATTCATTATTCAGCTTCAAAGAGTGTATATTAAAACTTACTATCAGTAAAAACATTAACCACAAGATTTAATGAAGACTTACTATTTTAACTCCATAAGTGATAGTGAAGCTAAAAGAGATTTACAGAATGTATTAGTTTGGTGAAACAGGAGTGTTTAAGTAATTCTAGATAAAATGGATTGTACTAAAATAGCCTGACTTGAGAAGACCTTTAAGATGCTTTGAGAAGGCCTTTAAGACACTGCCATTATGATTATCCATTTTCTGTGAGTCTGTAAATCTGACAATTGTCTCAGTTTTTCACTCTTTATACCTGAGTAATCAAATATAGACTACAGACTCAGAAACATGTAGGCAGTAATTCCTTGTAATTAAATCCAATTCACATGATTTCTGGCTGCAAAATTTATCTTGTCAATCAATTTTATCTGCTGCATGGCAGATGTTCAGAAACAGATGTGGATATAATAATGAATTTATGGTATTTCTTTGGCTCCTATGTGGATGGATTTCTTGTCCTCTGTTCAATAACATTTTAGCAAGTGGTTGGTGCAGATCACAGTGGCTGGCATGTGTCTGTGCACTGTGTACTTAGGTATCTTTTTTCTGAAAAGGGCGCAACATAACACTACCCTTGGACTCCTCAGGGAGGACAACATGATAGACAACACCAAGAAGCCTTCTGAACCCTAGCCTGATATGTCATTTATAATTACATGAAAACTTTACTTCTACTTGGCTATAGAAGAATAAAGTATTTTGCATCTGAGTTAAAGTGGTTGCTTTTATTCAGATACGTATTTTAGCTGTGTTTTCTGTTTTGTGTTGATACATTCTGACAAGCTGAAGAACACACATACCCTGCAGTTCATTTTCACAGAAACATTTTTGCTATGCCTCATATCTTTTCAGGTCTTAACTCCGAAACAGTTGTTTGATTTTCCTTTACTCTACTGTATCTGCTGATAGATAACCTAACACAGTTCCCACAAGAAAAAAAAGAAAAAAGAGAAACGTCTGGTGTTTAACTCCTGAACATACATTGTAAAGTGAATGATCCATTCACTAGAAGTACCCAGTTGTTCACCACCTGTCATGTGCAATTGTGCAGTGTAACTTCACAGCTATTTTGTCAAAAGAAAATTTTTGCTAATGGAAACTGATTTCGTGTGAGAAGAGATGAAGAAAAAATAAAAACAAGAAAAAAAAAGGCACACTCAAGATCCTCCATTCATGGCATTTAGGCAAAATAACGTGGTTTGAATGAGCATATGCTCTAATCTTAGTGTCAGCAATATCATTTCAAGGCATAGTCATAGTAGAGAAAGGAATAAACTTCATAGACTGACAATGTAATTTGTGTTTACTATGTTATTAAGGAAAAGAGGGGTTAATGCTAATATATGCCTTATTTAACCCTAGTAGGTTAATAAAACTTTATATGTACAATTTTACTGAAGGATTTTAGATCTCAAATCCAAAATGTTGTATAAACATCTCTCTGAACTAACTAAAGAGTTTTATCGCTCATGCAAAACCCAAGCACAAAGGACAAATTTTTCTCACATCATGTTCCTTTTTGCAATCCTCAATTCAGAATGATGATGGTTAAAAAAATACAATACCATAGGTTGTATTGCATGGATAATACCTCAAGAAGATTAATTATTCTTGAATTATTCATCCATCGCTTCTGTCAAGCAAAGGCATGTCTTCAAGTGTAGGGAAGAAAAGGTCTTTTCCCAACTATACCTTTGCCTTCTTTTTATAATCATTTTTTTCTGTGCATGACAGAAGGAGGTGTTTGCCTGATTCTTTTGAAGAACTGATGCATCATTTTGTAAGACAGCTTCCCTGAAAACTTGTCCAACTGCATCCCACATGTGAGGCAAGTGTCTATCTAGTGCTGTCTTTTCTTACTTCTTCCTCACCTCACAGTTTATGTTGGACATCACCAAAAGGGCAGGTGCTTTCATTGATGGCAGAGGTACACTAAAAGTCTGTCCCCAGAAAAGCATGTCCCACCACTACAGACATTTGTAAAAGCCATGTACCCTGGAAAGTGCTCTCTCCCTAATTTTGGTGACACACCTGTACCACCAGGCTTACACAATAGCTCTAGGAGAACACCACACAACCATGCAAATCTCACCACAGCCAGACTTCATGTTTCTAGCAGGATGCAGCCTGGGAAGCACAGAAATGCCAATGCCAAAATTTGGCATCTCATTTGCACAGAGATCTAAACTATTAGAAAGCTGTCCATCAACACTTGATACATCAAGAAGGTGTACAAATCTTACATGAGGCAGACCTTCAGCATGACAGCAGACCAATTCCTCCAAGAAGCAAATGCAAAAAAAGAGGTCTGTTTTGAGAGCCAAGTACTTTTATTTCCAAAATGACAAGGCTTTGAAGTCCTTGAGCATTAAAAACTACTAACAGGAAACTCTTTCTGTTTAGAGACTATGTCTTTCTAACCCATAATAACACAGAAATAAATTAATACTATTAAGTTGATTGGTTTATATTAGAAGAATTATAATCTCACCTGCAACTATGATTCCCTATACTATTCCAGTACAAAAGTTATCACAGATTTGCTGTGTGATACATCAGTTTTAAACATTCATCTGCTAACACCCTTGAAGAATCCCAATCTCTACGGATTATAGTATGACCAGACTAGGAGAGACAGCATGCATCATTGCAGGGTTACAAGCATTTTTAATTCAGTCATGCCAAGTTTCCAGCAGTGAGCTTAAAAACAGCTGAAAAATGAATCTTTCAGTGATTAGACTGATAGCAATTAAAATTTAATTGTCCCCAGTATTTATGTGACTAAGAGCCTCACCTCATCAATGTATGAACTGGTTTTGGTAGCACCAATAAACAGAATGCTTTATCAGCTTTGACAGTTATGCCTGAGAGCAAGGATTTTAAATGAACTAGTTAAAAGAATCAGAATATATCAGCTTCTTTTATTCTTTGGTATTTCTTATACAGAGGTATCTTCCAGGATCTGCAGTTTATTTGTTCCTGGTACTTTTAGGATATTGAAAATACAGTAACTAATTCATGAATGGAACTAGGATTAAATTTGCATTAAACTCTGTAGTGCCAACCCTCTGTTGCCTCCCCTGCCTCCCCCCCAAAAAAACCTGTTGGTGAACATCTTTCTGCACTGACACACGTTGTTTAGCTCTTTATTCTAAAATGTATTGGCACTTCAAAAATCTGAAATGAAGTTAAATTATCAAATTATTAATTCAATTACTTAAATGAAAAAATCTGAAGTAAGTGACAGACTAAATTGACTTCACCTTCAACAATAAAGCTGGAAATGCAGGGGGAGAATCCTTGTAAAAAATGCAGGGGGAGCATCCTTGTAAAAATTACTTTGGGCACGTGCACTACACATTATGTTCTTTCGCTTTTTCATGTTAAAGTAAAATCCTGTCTTAAATTGTGCTAATATTCCTTTTTAATTTCAGTTAATAACTTGAGGCCAAGGTTATAAAATGTAACTTCATGAATTCCTGACAAGGACACACAGAAAAGGAAGAGTAGGAAGATTTAAAAAACTAATTGAAATTACATATATGGCATTTTATGATCATTGTGTCACACATGAGCTGCATAAAGAACAAATGTCAAGCTAGAGACTGTCAATTTAATGAGATTCAAATATGGTGAATATCTCTCATGATTTATAAAGTGTTGGAACAGTCCAGAAAGTAATGAAAATACTTCCACAGAAGAAAGGATCTTTAAGCTAGAAGGAACTTGCTGTCTAATTCTCACAGGAGAATGCAGGTGAACTCCTAGAGCAGATGGATGGAGGGCCCTGCCTCCTGCTGGATTCACTTCGTCCAACAGCAAAACCAGTAGGATTTCTATGGCAGGACATGTAAGGGAGAAAAACAATTCCACCACAACTACAGGAAGAATTAAAACAGACTGATTTTATCACAATTTCTCATCCCACACCCTGCCAGGGAGTTTGTGCCCTACTCCGTCTAAGGGGTATCTCATTGTGAAGGACCTTATCGGTTTTTTTATATGAAACAGTTTCAAAATTTGTAATCAAGATTTTAACCCTTTCTGGTTTTTTCTTTTCTTTTGGGGATTAGTGGAAATGAAGTCTATAATGGATGCAAGAGGAAAGTTTCTAAATCCAGATATGCTTAGCAGACAAATGTCCTGAACTAATAGTCATCTACTGACTCCTCTGACTTCTATCAAATTTCAACTGGAAAGGCTATCTATAATTTAAAAAGAAGAAAAATCTTCTGGATTAATTTCTAACACTACCACTCCTTAAGGAAACAGAAAACAACCTACATCTCCAAAACTATCAATGAAGTATTGATAAATGCACAGTATTGAAGTAAAACCTTATATTCTTATATGCATTTATAACTGAGAAGAAAAAGACAGAACTGGAAAGGTAGTCCTGACTTACCTTAAGGAATCTACCAGATGAAGCCCCAAAGAAGAGGAAGGCTTATTCAGAACCAAAAAAAATTTAAAACACTAGAGACCAGATAAAAAATGTTGTGAATTGAACCACCTTTTCAGTGAAACATTCCTCTTTCTCTTCCCAGCCTTGGTGGATGATTACGTAAAAGTATCAAAGTGCCAGTGACTGAACAATTTGTATGTATCTTTGAGAGTTGAATTCACTGATTTTTATTTTTTTTTTTAAATAAAAAACGTCAGATTATAGTACTGTTATCACAACTGTCACATGAGGTTTAAGTCCTGTACCAAGAGATCCTGACCTCTGTTTTTGGCTCCCCACCAATTCCAACAGGCTATAAAATGTACAGTGAAGGCAAGACCCAAGGTAAAATGGTTTTCTCCTCTTTCATAAAGATCCAAAAAATAGCCTGTGGAGCCTGTGTTTTTTACTCCCCTCAGGTGTCTGCTAAGTAGACCCAAAGCTCTCTGGAATACTAACCTTTCTAAGACATTATCTTATTTACCTGACAGAAACCTATAATCTACATTTTCAGCAGTGCTTTTCTAATGGAGAAAAGCACCCAGAGACCTTGCTGTTTTAGGTAACATTACCTGTACAAGCTAGGCCAGAAATCCCCAAATCTAGCAGAAACACCACAGAAAGTAATAGAAAAACTTTCTAAATCACTGACAAACACATGAACTATTTTCCTAATGTAAGATGTCTCTCTACAAAAGTTTCCGTTCATAACAGCGTTTTCTTAAGAGTGTGGCTTTAACCTAAAATAAAGAGTTTTGTCTTCAGATCTATAGTATTTTGATTGAGTATTAAGAATCACCAAACAACACAAAGTAAAGCAATGTGAAGTGCATTTATGTAAAGACATACTGATAATTTCACTGAGACGAAATATAAATCAAATACTGACTAAAATTTATTTCTATTTTTTCCAGAATTATACCAGATTTAACATTTTAAGCTATAAAATCATAATAATTATTTATTTGGAAAAAAAATGGAATTTCAGTCAAGTCAGAAAACTGCTAACGCTTTATGTCTTCTCATACTCCAAACTTAATCCAAACCCTCCAATGTCATTAACATAAGCCAATCGGCAGAGGGGCTTATTTATCTTTTTTTTATTTTTATATAGATATTATATATCTACTAAATCCATGTGTTCAGAATAGAAGATAAAAAATATTAATAAAAGCTCAGAATTGCAGTTTGTCTGTCCTTCTCTATACAAGAACACTGACTCGATCACATTTTACAAAGAAAAATTCCAGATATGGGCCCAAGTTCACGGTCCTATTTGTAAAGCAATTAACAAGTTACTTTGCAGTCAGGCACTAAGACCTGTGTTTGTGTCATGTTTGCGCATGCAGTGTCTACCTCCATCAGCAACAGGGCAGCCACCATGCTGCAAGCACTCCCAGGGGCCAGGTTCCACCACCCAAAAATTTCCATTCACTTCAAAACACAAGAATGCAGGCTGGGGTATCATGACTGGCTTTGCACCCATTCAATACCACTGCTTGCTGCCCCTTGGCACTTCAGCCATGCCTCTGATTGACCAACAACAGTTTTTGTGAGAACACACAGTCACATAGTTCAATAAAGATAGTACTAAGCCTTAAAAACAGGAAAAAAATTAGGTGTCACTTTTCAGGTGAAAAAAGTCTAAATGTTAAACCAAACGCTTCATCCTACAAGAGTTTTAGAATTGGTATGGTGTTCCAGCAGCTGGTTACATGTCGAGTTGTAACATGGCCTGGACTAGTATTTCATGTTAAATGTCTACCTGAGAAAACAAACTGAAGAGGATGAAGATAAATTCCTCATTTTACTCTGCTGCTCTGAATGCTGACAGAAATTTTGCTGTCAATATTTTGTTGTATTTTAAATTAACCAGCTCTTCATACATATTTCTAAATAAGAATGGAGGTAAGACAGAAACAAAAAAAAGTTCCTTTCACAGCTCCTGAGTCTCACTTAGATCCTAGTTTTCAACACACTGCTGTTCTACAACAACATAATAAAACATCTTACAATAACACAAATTCTAGTTAAACAAAATGCACTTTACACTGCAACACATAAAAGGAGATTTTTTGGGATTAAATGAAGTTTATTTGTAGAATATTAGAACTTAGTTGTGTAGGTTTAAGATTAATTTAAAGCTTAGCATGAGTGGGCCTCTGCTCAAAGTTCCACAGAGGTGACCTTCAAATGAACTCTCTTAGCATGAATGGCTCAGCAGGGGAGTAAACAAAGGTTTACCTTTCAGATAAGGGCTGAGACCTTGGAGGGCCCCAAATTGTCCCAAGAACAATTAGTGGCCCACCCATGTGAACAGGAAGAAAAAATCCGATGAAGTGTTAGAAAACTGCTGACCATTAAAGGCCATCGGCCCAAGAGGTACATTCAGGGCGTGTGTAGGGCGTGTGAAAAACAGATGCACAGACTGCAAGGGTGTAAAGGCACAGGGATTTCCTTTTCAGTGTCCCTCTCCAGAGGCATCCAGCTCAAGCGGAAATAAACTGACTGTGCCTCAGAATCTAGGGCCCAGAATCTTCTTAACAAATTGCAGTAATTAAGAACAATTGTCCCTAGCTGGAATACACAGACGATGCTTTTATATGGGAGAATCATTGGTCAGCAAATCTTCTATTTTAAAAACCCAAAGAATTAAAGAATATAGTTAAAAATTACAGGAAATCTTTCTTAAATGCAAGACTAATTCTGTCAAAAATCAGAAATATATACAAAATAACCAATAACCATAAAGCCATATTTTTACTGCAAATTGTGCCAAGAAAACTGTAATGTGGAAAGAATCAGAGGAATAATGCTCACACATTTTTCACATATAAACATTGACATGCACATGTACCATGAAATTTATGCAAGATATGCACAGATGTAAATAAATAAAAATCGGTTTCTTAAAGGTAGAATGACATCAAATTTCATATGCAAAAATGAAAAAAAAAAGGGTACTTTAGTTCAAATATTGGATCAGATAGGAAAACCAAAGTACTGGCCTTGAAAATGCCAAATCCATCTTGGGATGTGCTCGCTTTGGTAGAAGGGAGAAAACTGATCACTTAAGTGGCAACTTCTGCAGTTATCATGGGCTTTAACTATCGCATTACAGATGGTGTAGCTGCTAGCTAATACTGATTTATTATTCTGCTAATCTTCTGGTTAAGATTGTAATCCTCAAAGATGCATAAAATACAATTTTTCCTCTTCACTATTGTATATTGTATTTCAATATTGCAGTTCTGATCATCTGTAATTTTAAAAAATCAAAGATCCGTCAGTGCAAAGCTTTGATTAAATTTTGCATGGTCATGCAATATTTTAGAAGATATCTGGTGCTCAACGTTAAATCAAACACTTCATCCTACAAGAGTTTCAGAATTGGCATGGTGTCCCAGCAGCTGGTTACATGTTGAGTTGTAACATGTCCTGGACTAGTATTTCATGTTAAATGTCTACCTGAGAAAACAAACTGAAGAGGATGAAGATAAATTCCTCATTTTACTCTGCTGCTCTGAATGCTGACAGAAATTTTGCTGTCAATGTGGAGGTGTCAGGTCTCTGATCTACAGTGGATGGTATTCTGTTTTAAGGAAAACATATCTCTCTTTTCCACTTCCATACGGAAATGTTAAATCCATTTATCTTATTTTCATGATATTTTGCATCATTGGCCCAAATATGAATTTTTTTTTCTCTGCTGTTTGCTTTTTATCTAAGTGTATTCATTTTCCGTGTAAATGGCCAAAGTATAATTTAAAATCTGTTACCTAAGGACCCCAGATAAAACAGATCAAGTGGTAAAAAAAATCATGTTTTGCATAAAACTAGTAATTTTAAGATTAAAACTAAGCCTTGGCCAATTTACCGCCTTTGAGGATAGTTCAGGGACACCATTAAAATATTTTTTATATCTATGATCACCATCATTAAACTGTCTGTTCTCTGATTTTTCATATCTAATAAATACATAGTGATAATCAACTTTTTATATCTGGGATATTGGGTAATAAAGAAAGAAGTTTAAAAAACACCTCCACTTTCCTTTTTTTTTTTAAATTTTAAATATGCAGATCAATATCCAATATCAGCTGGTAGAACAATTAACATATCCTAATCTCCGCATCCCTCTTGGTATAGATATGATTACTTTTGAAAAGGTAGCAGAGGTTTTGGGGAAAATGAAAGAAAAGACAGAACCCAAACAGACGCAGATCAAAATTCATGAAAAAGATGATGATCATGTCTGTCAATTAAACAATGTTATTTGGTGCAATTTTTGCCTTATTGTGAATATTTCCTATTCACCTCCACATGCACATATGTACAGAAACACCCTTTATGCCAAATAGAACATATTTGATGCTGAATTTTATTTATTGCTGAGAATATAAAAGAATTGTTATCGTTATACAATCATCGATTTGATCTTGTTTTCATTTAAAATGGCTTGATTATTTTCTTTCCTTCTCTTTTTTTTTCTTTTTATTTTTCAATTTCAAGAGATGTGATCAACTCTCTTATTTAAACATTTCCTTAGTCTTCTCTACAAATATATAGGGTAGATTTACAAAATTTGGATACCCTTTGTTTTCAGCTTCCAGGCTTAGTGCATGCTGCTGTTACTCAATTCAGAAATTGACATTTTTAAAAACTAATTTTGCTGAGCCAAAGATAGATGCTGTGAGAAAGAAAAAAAATATCAAAGTGAAGATTTCTAAAGAAAAAAATTATCACATGGTTACTTCTCTAACCTGAGAACTATAGTCTGATTATACAGTGTCATCCATGGATTTACTTTTTCTGTATTTATTAAGACACCATTGTAGTTCTATTTCAGTGCATTAACTTGAGGGATCTCTGCTTGGTGTTATCACAGGTTAGTAGTGATAATACAAGTCTGGATTACTGGGTACTTAAACTCCATGCAAAGTGTGCCACTTCTACTCATGCCAAATGCCAGCCTGTTGTATGAGAGACCTTCATTTGCTGTTTTGTGACCACAGGAACAAAGAAGGCCAAAATTAAAAAGAATGGCAAAAGTCCTGTTTGCCAGGTGTCTCTCTCATGTCCTTTAAGCTAAAAACATATGAAATTAAAAACAATTAATTTTTTCTGTAATCCTGATATCTTCATTCTCTTTTGGCCTCTCTCTATTAAAATGGAACTCAACTGCATAATTTGCTGGACTACATCTTAATGAAATAACTCTCTCTGGAAGTGTTCCCTTCAACTAATTTAAGTGGGAAGTAGCTCTCAGAAACACAGGTCATAGCTGTGTATTGAATATGTAGACACACACTCAGATGAGCTCTGTAGCAAGATTGATCTTCAAATAGCTGCTTAAGTACTTACTTCAACTTTAAATTAAGATGTTTGAAGTTAAATCCTAAGCAGTTACCTTCAGTGAAAGCTAACTTTATCACAGATAACAACCAAATAGATTTTGTTGTTCACTCAGTATGCAGCAGAAAGGAGGAGCAGAGGCTGTAAGTAAGATTACTGGTCACAAATCGTTGATGACTCAGAATGCTTTGTCCACCTTTCTAATAAGCAGTCACAAGTTCTAAATAAACATATACCACGTTTAGGGGTTGCGCATTTTGTGCAATGAAAATGAAACTTGTTCCTTTCTGTTTTCCCCCATCACTGCAACAAAGTGGTCAGATTTTGCGATGCAAAAAACTCCCATGATGTAATTTATTATGCCTTTTAGCTGTCCTGAGCTGGCCATGTGAAGACTTGGTATAATTCTCACACCTAATACTCTGTTTTACAGAGAGTAATAGAAGTACAGGTGTACAAACCAGGCTGTCATTCTTACATTTAATTTCTTCCTTCCAAATGGAGCCTTCTAATTGTAATAAAAGTATATCTCATTTCTCTCTCTGGGACTGCTCCGACTCCTGAGACAAAAAGTCTTCTTTTATTTATTGTCATTGTTAACTGCATGTTCTCTCGATATTTCATTGGAAATTAACTGTTTGCACTAGAAGAACACATGGATTGAAATCCGAAAAATACACAGGATTGGTAATACTCTAATTCTCCTTAAAATCCAAGGTGTCTTAACATTCAGGATATTATTACTTATTATTACTAAGCTGTTAGATTTAGGTCAATGTGCTATTCCTTTTGAGATTATATAACCATTCTGACCTGGATTTTGATAATACAGGTATTTTCCATAGAAGTTCCTGTAGCTGGCAAGCTGCAAAATGTTAACATGACTATGCATCAATATTTTATTTTCAAATATTAGATGGAGCTTGGAGAAATTGCTTGGAAATTACTCACAAAATGCTTTCAAACAGTTTACATCATTCTCAACATATATAGAGAAATTTACCATAGTTGCATTGAGGTATACAAACGCGAGGACAAAATGTCCCTAGTAGCTACCTATTTGAGTCTATTTTACTACATGTATATACAGATAAGGAGAAATTTGATATAGGAGTAAGGAGAAAATCAATATTGTATTATTTTAGATTAAATGTTTAACTGGTGAAGACATCAGTACTATAATACACAGCAGCTATTCTTTTATGTTATATAGAACCCAAACTGTGATAAAGTTCTTCCTTAAATAGAACAAAAGACTTGGCATTGCGTTTTGGTCAGCTCCACTGAGATAGGTGAGAATTTGTTTTCCTGTATTATGGTATGGAAGCTATAATACACAAAGCTTAATCAGGCAAAAATGAGAATAAGGAAAGGACAACGTTATCAAGGTTATTCGCTAGGTAAGGAAGACTGCATCTGTTTATGTGCCTGTGATTACTAAATATGAGCTGAATATTAGGGCAAGATCTTGCTCTAATGATATGTTTCTTACATAACATTGAACGTGCAACTTAGGAGAAAGCATAAGGAAAAATGATGCAACATCCTGCACTAAGGAAGACAAGAAAAGAAAACCAGCCCTTCACATTTATTCACTTTTCTCATTTCACTGGGAGTGCGAACAGCTTCACAAAAATTTCACTAAAAACTGATGACTGATACAGAAAAGTATCTGACCCAGCATTAGAAGGTAGGATTGTCAAACTCAGCACTTCATATATATTTGTGGTGCTTTTTGCTGGCTGCAAACCTAAGCTCATATTAATTCATTGACAGAACTCTCATCTTCGTGAATCCCTAAATGGAAGCTGAAGGAGGAGAACCCATCAAATGCCGTGAAACTCACAATGAATTGGCCCAGGCCAGCATTACTGTAGGGGACTCAAAACAACAGCTCTTTTTCCCAGGTGTAAGTATTTACAGTGCTTCAAATGTTGCAGATTTTCAGTAGGAAGCCAGGCAAGGGCTAAACACTGCATTTGTATACCTGTGGGGAAATTACAGAAAGGAACTGCTACTGCACTTGATCACCTAAATATTTATGAAACTGCACATAGCTAATTGTATAATTTAGTTGTCTAAATCAATGTTTAGATTAGATCTAAAGAATCTGTTCCATTTTTAAAACTAAAGAATTTTTCAGATGTAGAAATGGCATACTCCAAAAAAATTTTCTCCGTTAAATTTTATTTATTTGTATGTAACTTTAACCGCAACACTCCAGGCAATTTTGCCTAATTTCCAGCTTGATACATTCCAGTATATCTGTTATCAGACTGCTAATATAAGCAAGTCTAACTGCAGGTATGGAAAATGACCTGACTTGATGTGCAGAAAGCAATTTCCTTTTTAACAGTGTGAAATTGTGCTGCTTACTCTAGATGCTAGGATTCTTGAGATTGAGTGTATTGTCTGCCTGAGTGTATTAGCATTCCATTGTAAAACCACAGCAATGGCAGGGGGGAAAACTGCTTGTTTCAGAGCATTGTTGCCAAATGGGCACCAAGCTGTTATATATGGGAGGAAGCTCATCACAGAGCATAACATAGAATATAAATTGGATTTCTAAAGGGTTAAAAACTCAAAAAGTGTGTATTGAATGTACCCTCAGCACCTTTTATTTTCTCTAAGCACTGCCTTTAAAATTCTCAGGGTGCACTCGTGTGGAATCTCCTGCTGCAGATGCCCCAGACACTTGGAGGATGTAAAGGAGTAATATATATGTTAACATAGTGTGACATTCCTTTGCCGAGAAGAATGACAGTTGCCTGGGGACACAATTTTGCTCTAAGTAGTATCCATATGCAGTGCATGACTTTGGGGTAAAAAGAGTAGCAGTGAGACAGAAATTGAGTGTTTTGCCAGAAAAATAATTTTAAAAAGAATTTCAGAGTGTAAAGGGTTTCCGTAGCAGTCTGGGACTTTTTTCTGTCCTTTGTGTATGGCACATGTTATTCATTATAAATATGTTTTTCATTTCTTAGGACTGTGTGTTGCAAAACAGGAACGAAATATCAAAATGTCAGAGGGGGCACCACAGACATAGGGAATTGCAATTCTTTTAATTATTTTCACTATACTCCTGCTCTAACTTACTAAGAAATTATATCCTTCTGGATATTATTCAGCCAGTCCTAGGCTTTAAAGAATTCTAAAAAAAATCAGTCCCTCTGTAAATGCTGCATTTGAAGAGCCATTTCACGATTTCCTTTGCAGAAAAAACCACTTAATTGTTATATTAAAGACGCTAATGTGGTCACACAGCTTGTTTGTTTGTTTGTTTGTTTGTTTTCAGGTGATCAGGTCAGTAAAATTATTCCGTTAATTACGGTTTTAAAATCTGCATCGAAGTGGACCAAGCCTTTATTTGCTGTATGGCACTCAATCCATACAATTTTTAATACAAATCTGTATTGCAGAACATTGCAGGCATGGTATTATATTCAAAAGACCAATAACCTCCATAGACAACATTAGCAGTCAGACATGCTCGCAAAGGTTATTTTTTAAATTTAATTCCATGGTTTTACTCTGTGACTAATAAAATTATGCAAAATCACAGTACATCAAAAGATGCAATTACCTTAAATGAAGTACTCTACTGTAATACAGAAAAAAAGCAACCAGAGAATGTCTCATATCAAAGCCACTTCAGAAATAAATGTGACATTTTAGGAAGGGCATTTGTAAACTAATGGCTTGGAAGCCACAGAGCAAAGTGGCCTTCCCAAATAAAAGTTCTCAAAATTTCATATTTTTGTCATCATAAGAACCTACTACAGTGATAATAGAAATTGCCTTCATATGCTCTTCATTATATATAATTTATATACTGGTTTTTGTTTTGCTCTGCTTTCTAAATTTACTTCTTTTGTGTTTTCTTCTGAAGAAAAGATGAGTTATTCACAGGTATAATTCTAGTCCCTTATCTCATTTTTGACAGAATGAATAGGGCAAGTATGTCTCTCCCTGAAGAGCAACATATGGAGCTTTATACTTGGTAGAGGGGAAAACATGAGCTGATGATATGGCACCTTTCCTTCTCTTAATTAAGTAGATAACACTGAATTTCTCACTTCAGTATGTGAGGTAAAGTAGTTCTGGAGATATTGTGAATAGAAATACAGTAAATGTTTTATGGTCCTCTGCTTCTGATCACCATGACTCTAAGAAAGGTCTAACAGAATATGCCTTTAATGGAGATGCTCTAACAGTTGGAAAATTACAGCTACATCCAGACACTTGATACTTATAATAGCTACCCTCCAATACTTTGTCTAAGTGCTATTCCAAACTCTCCTGTACTCTGTATCTCCACAGCCTCATGGCTAGGTTTTGTCCTAGGCTTGTAGGACTCATAGGTGTATACACACCACATGATCCTTCTCTTATTTTTCTCTTCTTCTTTCCCAAGACAGCTCTGCACTCTTTTCACCCTTTTAACCAACTCTGCAACGGATCCTAAGAGAACTGTTAATAATGGGCCTGTGGTTTTTTTTCTGAAAGGTAACAAGTTGTTACAGCACCTTATGAAGTGAAGATAAGTTTCTTTTTTCCTGAGTTCACTTCTTTGCAGTTACTGATACTGAATGAAATTTACCCTTTCATGTGCAGTCCTGCAGCATAACACAAATTTTCTCTAGCTTTTCCATTTATGCAACTATTGGATAATTTAGTCCTACCTCCAAAGAACTAGCGCAGAAAGTATCTAGTTGTTTTCCTGTAATCTCAGGTTTCTCCACCCAGGCACAAGCCGAGATCCTGTCAGGCACTGAATTCGTTCATGAAACCATAAATTATTATAAAGGAATGAAAGACCTAAAAATGGCGTCTCTGAGGAATATGTAAATCTAGGTCAGTTGTGTTCCCACCTATTCTGAAATTATGGTTATTTTGTCTCTTAATTCAGATTTTCGTTTCCAAAGCATATATTGTACTTTTGTATCATAACACTTATTCTCATTGTTTTAATTTTCTTTAAAGATTAATTCATAGTAAATTCCAGTTAGATACATAAATTTTATAACCATTTGTTAACAAATATGTTTCATATTCATCTGACATTTGCTGTAGCTCCTGATCTCCTGGATACAAAGCATTGATAGATGAAGGATTTTCATGAATCTGAAGGAATTTCTACAGAAGTCACTAGAAAATCATTCTTTGTCTCGTTTTTTCACTACTTATGCTTTTTTAAATTTCTTTTTTATTCTTCAACCTGTCATGGTATACTTTCCTTTCCTGCAACAAGGAAGGACATTACTCAGGAAAAATCAGAGACACAAATAAATCAGCAATCTGGCTGATGTTTTGGGTAAATCACTGCATACAAAAATACTGTTCCTATTACTGTCCTAATGATTTGTCTCCCTAATGCTGCTAGTAGATTTTCTGTAAGAATTTCTGTAAGAATTTTAGACATAATCTGTTCAAGTGCTTTCATACCTAGCCACTTTTTTTCTCCAATTTAGATGTATTACCTATGTAAGCAGCTTTGTCAGAAGCACAAAGATGTGTAGACATGTCTATGTGTATATAGCCCTAGGTTTCCATGCTTAAGTGGGGGATTGGAGCAGATGACCTCAGAAAGGTTCCTTCCAATCTACACTATTCTGTGATTCTGTAACTTGTGTCTGTGTTGTAAGGGTGAAAGTATATATATATGACAAATATATGTATCAAAATTAGTTATTTATCAAATTTGTTTCCCCTGAAGGCTGTCAAGCAGACACATTTACCTCTCTTGTGTTTTATTGAATATCTTCTGTGTGGACATGAGAAAGATCAACTAATTTGCATTGAATAGCTTGCATGACTTTCAAAGCATCCTTTGGAATAATGCCAAATAGTAAAATCCAAGAGTCTAGTCCTACACAAAATGAAAAACAAATCCATTTTTAATTTCTTTAACTACTTGTACAGTAATTAGGGAATATTGTGAGAGAAGCTCTCACAGCTTATCTGAGAAATCATCATGGCCTCTCTGCAGTGCCTGCATGTTAATGCAGGCAGAATGAGAAACAACAGAAACAATTGGAGATATGTGTGCCAATGCAGGTCTACATTCTTGCTTGATCACAGAAGCACAGTGGAAAACTCACATGGCAGGAGTGCTGCAATGGACAGACACAGGCCTTTGCAAACGACAGGCTTGTACTCAGAGAAGGGACTCCCACGAATGTGAAAGAGCAGCAGGAACACACAGATCTCTGCGAAGGACAGGTGGTCAGCTGCCTGGGAGTATATGGGTCAGAATTAGAGGGCAAACCAGTGTGGACAGCATTGTGGTGGGTAGCATCTGCTACAGACTGTCTGATCAGTGAGAAGTGGATAAGACTTCTTCAGCTAGCTGGAAGAAGACTTACACTTGGAGACCCTGGTCCTCACTGGGGGCTTGAAACACCCAGATGATCTACTGCAGGAACAACAAAACAGAACACAAGAAGTCATAAAGGCGTCTGAAATTAATGGAGTAATAATTTCCTAAGCAGGTCACTGAGGAGTGAATGATGAGGTAAGGTGCTCTGTTGGATCTGAGTCTTACAAATAAGGATGAGTGGTCAGGGACACAAGGGCAGGGACACAAAGGCGTGAACTGAAGCAACCAAGGGAGACTGGAGTTTAGGAACCTGAGAGAAGGAAACAAGGTAAATATCAGGATCACAACCTCGAACTTCAAGAGAACAATTTTGGACCCATTCAGAGACTTGCTTGGAAGAATCCCATGGAAGGTGGTCATAAAAAACAGGGTTCAGAAGAACTAGTTGACTTTCAAGGACATTATCCAGGCTCAAGAAATCAAGGAAGAGTGACGGAAAGTCAGCATGGATGAATGAGTTCCTGACTATAATCAAACAGAACAAGGAAGCATACAGGATTAGAAGCAGGTACAGGTGACCCAGAAGATGTACGTCCAAGAATGCAGGGATGGTGCCAGAAAAACAAAAAAGAAAGCCACTTGAGCTGATCCTGCTTTAAGCAGGGAGTTGAACTAAATGATCTCCAAAGATTCCTTCCAACTTCAAACATGGTATTGTTTCTAGGATGGCTGTTTTCAAGCAGTTGTTTTTTAAGTCATCATTTTCACTTCATTTTAGTATTTTTAAAAAAAATACTGTCAAGTGCTATTCTTCAAATACAGGACATAATGCAAGAAATTATAATGAAGACAAAGACAGTGTATCTAGCAGCCCCTTGATAATCGAAAACACATATGTCAGAATGCATTATAGTCTTATAACACAGACTGAACCACAGAACATGACTTTATGCAATATTAAGTAAAATCTGAAAAGAAAAGAAACAGCTCATCAGATACAGTTTTTTACATTTTAAATTAATCACAATGCATATCATCAGTCCTGGGACTCTGATGCCGTTCCAGATTCTGCTTATTACGGGTGTAAACACCACAGTCACATAATGATTAAAACCATTATCACATTGGTCCTGTTCATCTTTTACGGTATGTATGATGCTGTGACAGTAACTGTTCTTGTTCTTTGTTACAGAATAAAACACACTGACATAAGGCCGATAGTCTGCTGAAGAGTAGCTCTCCCACAAATAAATGAAAAATATGCATTTATTTTTCTTTTGTGCAGATCCTTGTATTACACTAAAGCAGATCACAGCAACCAAGGCTTAAGTTATAATTTCATTCTAGCTGTGCCTATTCATTTTTTCCTTATTTTTTCACATCTTGATACCTTCATGAATACCTGTCCTCGGGACCAGCATTTTGCATACTTGCTCTCTGTTTAAAGCATGAATGTTCTACAGTATGAGCAAATGTAGAATTTTGTAAGCATATGACAATGAAAATATTTATCCCCTTGTATATTCCAAAGGTATATATTCCAAAGAAATATATTCCAAAGAAATGCCATGCTCAAACTCATAACTCAGAATCTAGAAACTCCAATAAATAAGAAAGTAGCTAATTTAATAGAGACAACTTATCAAGGATGTACTATTTTCAGTAGAATAATTGTTTAAACTATCTGCTTCATCATTGACAGAAGTTTTCTTCTGTGATTCAAGCCATTTTCAGGTCCAGGCTCTATGTTTGGGGAAGCCAGATGTGATCAGCTTCATGGAGCAAAATCAACCTAACAAAATGCATCTGGAAGTCCATAGTTTCATGGGAGGTGGAAAGGTGAGTCTGCCAGTGCTTGGGACTCTCTAGCTTTCAAAAATTCTTCCAGTAGAACTATGAAATCAAAGAGACTTCTGCAAACAGGAGTACTACTGAAAAAAAGGGTCCACAAATGGATTTCAAAACAAGACATTGCAAAATAATTTCCTCACACTTTCTTTTTATCGCTCTCCACTAAATTTTAAAAACCTCAGAGATGTAGGTCCCAGAAGGAATTAATATTTTACTAGTCTGCTGCAATGTCAAGCAATAGCTTCTGTCGCAGTAACGACACGAACGAAGGAAGGAGACAAGCAACAGCTGTTAAGAGAGTAAGGAGCAACTGCTGGAGAAACTCGGAGCAACTGCCGGGCGAGACCTGCCCTGTTTATTTTATATGCATTTTAGAAATCACTGTCCACTGGAGGAAAGAGCTTGTTGTCCCTCAATCACAGTGGTCAAAGGAAATGTCCATCAAACTTCTGTGCCCAGGAGAAAGGAATGTAAACAATAAGATACCATTACAATAACATGGCTATGTTTACATAGAAGAATGTGAGAAACTAGCTACATTGTAGCTACTAGCTACATTTATAACATCCAGAACTGCAAAAGTCAGGGCAACAAGCTTCCACTAAAGTTTTCAGGAAATTTGTTTCAGACAAATACAGTGATGAGGTAGGTGAAACAAGTTAATTACTGTGAGGTCAGGTATTTGGCTTCTAAAGTGTTGTAGGGAAAGAAAAACCTCCAAAACCCCAACCCAAAACAATGGAATAGAATTTAGGGAAGCAGCAGTCTGACCAGTAACTGATAGCCAGCTTTTCTAGCCTCAGAGCTAAGGTGGGAAAGCCACAGAGGAGGGGGACTTGCAGATAATCCTTCTCTGAGCAGGCTTCATCCAACGATTTGAAATTGTTCCAAGTACTGAATGGACAGAGAGAGGTGGGTAGTTTTCCTCTCTTGAGTTAGAAGTGTTCAGCCAAGACTTTCAGATGAAGAAGGATTCCTCCCTTATATAATGTGGGGAATGTACAAGAATGTTCTGAGGAAATGTCAAAATGTGACTTATGATTTTTAATGCTCCAGCTTCCTTACTTGGCCTGATTTTTAGTTTATTGTTATTTGCTTAGTTCATACCTCCCAGGTACATGAGATGTTCTCAGATACACTTTCTGACACATATTTGGGAAACCTGAGTCATACAGAATTAGCAACCACAAGGTGAAAGGTTAAATTTGTTTCTTAAGAGCTTTGTTTACAGCAAAATGCCAATGTGATATCAAGACAAGGAAATTATTTGCTACAAAAAACCCAAAGTCAAACAATTGATTATCCAATCTCACTGAGTCTTAGGTGATTCAGTGGAATTTCTGAAAAGTTTCTCCTAGTAAACAAAAAAAATAGAAATGCCATTTTTGACATTTTGGACATGATTTTGATTAAAAGCAGACCGCATAGTCCTTGGTTCTTTACATTAGTGTTTTTTTGTTTGATGAAGGACTGCAAAAGCTGACTGAGAGCAATTCAAGGGAGTAATTATATCACTTCATCAATTAAATCTCACTACTGCTATTTTCAGATAATCTGATAAGCAGGAAAAGCTGGGGAAGCTCCACTGAATTTCCAGTGAAAGCCTATGTTTACTTTTGGAGCAGGTATTTTCAAAAAATTTGGTTTAACTCATTGTCACAACCCCAAAACACAAAGGCTGACAAAAAAGAGAAGAACAGTGGACTAAAAGTTAACACAGAAACAAACAAACAAACAAAAATAATTAAGACATTGTCCAAAGCAAATATAAGTATTCAATTGATATGCAGGCTTCAGTTTTATGTTTTCAGCCCTCTGCTACAAATGAGGTTGTAAAAATAAAACTCATTCAGGTTTTAATTTACATATTCCAGAATATTATAAGGTGGTAAACCAACCAGAATAATGCTGAAATCAAATATGTTAGTGTACAGACCTTAAAACTATTTTCATAGCTACAGCTGAGTCACTAAGGCAGCTAGTCCACTCAGTGAAATTAAACATAATAAATTAAAGGCACATGTGAGCCGGGACTTTTCACCTCCCTGGGCGCCACAGAGCTTATCTGTTCATGCATAAATCAAGGAATGTGTGTATTCTCCTGATTCCCCCTGGCGCCAAGGGGGCACACAGGAAAGGGCCACAACATCCGTGGTTCAGACACGAGAGATAAGCTGGAATTTATGACTGACAGACAAATAGCATTTTACTCTCCATAAAAGACAGCTATAGCGTCCCCTTTTTCAGAGGAATCCTCCATATGCTCTCTGAGTGTATGGAAATGTTTCTCTCCGGGATTTCCGAGACATCGGAGTC
The DNA here is from genome assembly GCA_013398175.1 of Climacteris rufus. Classification (NCBI taxonomy): domain Eukaryota; kingdom Metazoa; phylum Chordata; class Aves; order Passeriformes; family Climacteridae; genus Climacteris; species Climacteris rufus. The sequence goes on from VZRZ01008573.1 coordinate 40,351, forward strand.
CTGAATTTTCTTCTCTCCTTGCAGTTGAGTGATAAAGGGAANACATCATCGTTTCATTTGTGTTTTCCTGGGTCTATTCAATAAACTGGTTATATTGTAATAGGCCTGATCGCCATCGATAACGAACAAGGGGGGTAACGGAGGTTCTGGGGTGCGGGTCGCTCTGATAGAATTAAAAATCCGTTAGGTGTCCCTCACATTCGTAACAACATGTAGTTGGCTGTCTGTGTTTATCTCTCTTTTGCTTTTCACTGCATTTGAATATGCTCAGGATTGATTTAATAAAATCTCTTTTGGCAGAATTTCTCTCTTCTCTTTACGTCCCTGTAAAAAGGATCTTTGTGAACACACACACACACCAAAAAAAAAAAAAAAAAAAAAACCCAACAAAAAAAACACCAAACACCACACTACAACTATTATTAAATGAAGTATAGATGCAAAATGGTTGTATGGGGCTTTTCGAATCTCTGTACTGTTTGTTTGCTCTACTCTACAGGGGTCTCACAGCATGACAAACCGATCATTATGATCTGATCTGAGTTTCTGCATGCCTTCTCATATGCAGAGATAATTTTTTTTTAAAATTTTTTTTTTTTTTACTGCCTTGGTAGAAGTCGGCAATGAAAACAAATATGTACCGTTTAAGGCTATTTTCCCCATTCATAGACATTCTTTGACATTAATAACCTGCCAAAGTCTGCCATCAGTGCCATAATTGCAATAGTATTAAAAGTGCTCCTCTTCCATTTAGTTCCATCTGCTACCAGTAAAACATATGGTCCCTTGCGCTGACCCATTATCTCCTAAGTGGCAAGGTAAATCTTAACGTGTTAGCTGAATGTTGATGCAGGAAGAGCCCAGAAAAAAGGTCTTGTTTTTCACCATTCTTCACAATTGTCAGTGATCAAGTGCAATCACAGCCAGTTTGCAATCCCAGGACTGGCTATGCCACAATGCTCTTCTCCATCTGCCCTTTGTCAGTCAGCACCAACCATTCAGAAACAAACTCAGACACAAACTAAAGTCCCCAAAATGACCAGTTGCAGAGATGCCTCCCAGCATTTGTGCTGTCCTGGCAGTGTTCTGTTTGTTTGAAAAAAGGGGCAGCCAAAGGACTGGCAACCCAATATTGGTGCCACAATGACATATTTATTACAGGGAGAACAGCTTCCTTTAGAATTCAGGTTTGAAAGGAGTTGTTTTGAACTGCAGTAGACATTAACCAACAGACTTGTGTGCAGTGAGGTGGTGTGGACTTCTTATCAGCATGTCAGCTAGCACCACACTAAGTTGCAAGAAATGGTGAAAGAAAAGTACTCAGGCTTTAAGAGCATTTCATGCCACAACGAGCATCTCTGAAAATAGGCACAGCTGAAACAGGGTGGTGTAAATACTGACTTAAGTATAAAAAAAAACAATGAATACACACACACACACACACACACACACAAAAGAAAGAAAAAGGAAAAAAAAAAAAAAAAGAAAAAAAAAAAGAAAAACAAAAAAAGACAAACTCTCCCCCAGACAACTGAATGCCCACCCTTTTTTTTTTTTTTTTNAACTGATGCCCCCCCCTTTTTTTTTTTTTTTTTTTTTTTTTTTGTGCCTGCATTATCCTAGATGTCACACTGATCTGTGTGGACTCTTAAAAAAACCCCAAAACACAAGGACAGAAAAATTGGTTTATTTATTACTATGCTATGTAGCAGGGTGATGGATGCTGCACTTCCTTGGTGAAGAAATATTTGTTAACCTCAAGAAAAAAACAATTCAGTGGTATGTCCATGTAATCACACTAGTCTGCCAACTGCAACATGGCCTGAGGGCCATGATATCCTGAACTTTGTCACGCAGCATTATCAGGGCAAGGCAGGACACCCAAACTTTCACCACAAGGAAAGTAGGAGACAACTGCACCATATCCTCATTTCTGGGCATCTTTGGTTGTGAACAAAAGGTACAGAGCCTTCTCTTTCTTACTAATTTTTACTGGGAATGCTAAAATACATTTGTTATTCCATACTATCCTGCTAACACCCCAAAAGGCATAACCTCGCTGCTGCAAAGCTCAAGACTTTATGTGGCCAACTTTGAATACAAAATCTACCATGCTGCTTCTTGCTAATGATGCTCAGTGTGGCGATAGTTCTTTGCATTTCAAGGAGAAAATAAGATTTTACCTCATTAACATCAGGCTAATTGCTCCAAACAACCTTAACCCTCTTCCCGAAGAAGCTCTTGCCATCATAAAATAGATAGATTGAACTGATACTAAAGTGAATCAATCAACACATAAAAAGCATGCAGAAAGTAAAAGGCACACATCTAACAGATTTTAAAGCCTGTTTATAAACAAGAAGGACCTTAATAATCTTCAACTTATTGGAATATCAAATGTTACTAAAAACACTTTGTTTCTGACAGATTCACATTAATTTATCCAGTATGTGGAGAATTAGCTATTAGAAAAGCTATTAGCTGTTAATTTTCTTCCTTCTCTTTCTTTTTTTTTTCTTTTTTAATATGCAATTCAAAGCAATTAAAAACCTACCTTCTTTTATATCAGGAGGGAAAACCTGATGCCTTATTTTGCTTCCTATTCAAATTGAACTGCAGATGTGTCAAAAATTTCTAAGAACTATGATACACTGCAACAAAACTGAAATTTTCCCCCCAAAAAAGGCAAAATAATTTTTTTAAAGGCAGTATTATAATTTTATATATCACAAATGCATTACTGGATTATTCTTAACCCAACAGTCCAGCAACTTCTTTAAAGTGGTCAGCTTAACATAAGCTGGTCTACCTTGCTCTCTAACTCAGCTGGTACTGGTCCATATCAGTGCCTAAAACAGCTGATGCAAGCCAGGTTAAGTGCTGAGGCTCTCACTGAAATCAGTTATCTCAACCTAGCAACACTGAATTTGTCCATGAGAATATAAGGGAAACCCAGCACAAAACCTTCTAAGAATCAGAGTGCCCACCTGTCCAAATACTGAAGTTGTAGCATTGGAAATAAGTAATCAGTTTGCTTTTCAGAGCAGACGAACCCATTAAGAGGGGGAAACAGATTTCTAAGATGTGAATAGGTATCTCACTCTTACACTTTCATTCATACTTTTGAAATATTTTGCTTAGACTGACTGTACTGATCTATAGCTTTTTACTTCCTTTTACTGTCGCAGTAACGACACAAAAGGAAGAGACAGAGACACCTGTTACCAGGATCAGAGAGAAGGAAGGAAGGAAGGGGGGCAAGACCCGCCTTCTTTATTTTTTATATCCATTTAGAAATCACTATTCATTGGAGGAAATCAGTTCTTACTCCCTCAATCACAGTGGTCAAAGGAAATGTCCATCAAGTTCTGTGTCCAGGAGAAAGGAATGCAAACGATAAGATACAGTTACAATAACATGGCCATGTTTACAGAGAAAAGTATGAGAAACTAGCTACAAAAGAATGACAACATCCAGAACTGCAAAAATCAGGGCAGCATTCTATTTTTTTCACATGCAGATTTCTCCTACTTCCTTCTGCTTCTTTTTAAGTAGAAAATGTGAAAGTAGATGTTTTTAAAAATACTGAAAATGCATGGAGAAATGTCGGGGGGGGGGAAGTAACATAATGTCAGGAAGACAGCATTTCAAAGTAAGGCAGAATTGCTGAATCAATTGTATTGCCAACTTCAATTCTCATGGTTCATTATTTCCAAGAGATTGACTTAGTAGCCTTTCCAGTGTTTGGAAACATAATGACTCAATGTTACATTTCCAGTGTTGCCCTTAGGGCCGTTGCACGGGATGTAAAAATGCTCCGTGAACATCCCTGGCTGACCATCAGGTTGGTGTCCTTCTTGAATGTGCCCTGATGTGTTTCTTTTTGGAGGATAACCACATAGCTTCAGGCACCTGAGCTGTCAGAGAGACTGAAACCTTGAATTATCAATGACTTTCTTCTCTCTCTTTCTCCCCCTGGTCCTCCATTCTTCAAGAGCTGCACAGTTGACATGACAAGATATTTCTCTTATTCCTAGGAAAAAAGGGTCTGGTTTAATTTCATATGAATCTGCCAGCTTCAATTAATCTGTTTACTATAGTGCAAGTAAATTGATGCACTTGCTTCAAAGAAAGACGTTAAGGTCACTTAACTAACACATTTTCCCAGAGGAGGACAAAAGAGATGTAGAGAAAAAGCACTCTCCCCAGTCCTTCTCTGGAAGAAGGCTTGCTGGAGATAGGAAGAGATCGTGTTAGGTTTGAGTCAAGTGCTATATCTGCATGAGCACTTTTCCAATTCCCTTGATCCTAAGCTGGGCCAAAGCCCTCAGGTCTCCTCTTCACATGGGACCATGCTTAGACCTCAAGAGGATGGTTCCAGTCTACTAGCAGATCAAAGTTATTTCAACAGATCAAAGTTATTTCAAAGTTACTGAAAAGAGCCGCTTCTCATAAACCAGCTGTTGTGATCTGTTAAGCTTAACATATTAAAGAAATTTTTTTAAGTTTTCTGCCATCTTCTCTGCCTCACTCAGAGACATACCTGTGTCAATAGCAGACTTGTATTTAAGACATTTCAGACTTGTATTTCAGACATGGAATTTACATATATCACAATATAACATATATATATATAATATATTTATATTATATTTACTGTCAAATATTTTGGGAAGGCATGGTAGGGAAACGGAGAAAATGGTGGGGAACAAAAATTTGGGGAAAGATAGACTGCCATGGGGACATAAGGAGATTATTTTAGGGAAAATCTTACACTAGAAAACCTTTATTTCAGTTGATGCTTATGCTATGAACCATACAGTCAGTAAATTTGAGGATAATTACTTTGGCAAGAACATCCATCATGCCTTTGAAACATGAACAGTTTTGAATAAGCCTATATCTGGTGCAAGTAAAAAGAAAAGAAGTGGAGTTAGGCCAAGGACTGGCCCATGAATGACAATAAGGCATATTTTTTACACCCATGTTGTAACCCTACTTTGGTTCCAGAGTCTCTCTACAAGTACTCTCATTGGGTTTGGTTTTTCACATGGACACGGTTTTTGTTGAGATGCCGCTAGCCTTTCAGAAGCTGATTTTTAAGAATCATATTCTCCAAGTTCAAAAATGGTCTATCCCTTTGTAGTGGCTTAGCCCTGGCCAATGGCCAAGGCCCCACTAGAACTGCTCTTTTCCCCTTCTGAACAGAACTGTGTTACTAAACCATGATAAGAAATGCTGTCAGAGGAGCAAAATAAGGCTGAGACAAGGTCAGTGCTTCTAAGTGATAAAGTGAATTTATTACAAAGTCAAAGGAGCAAGCAAAAACAAAGGAACATCTCCTAAACATTCTTCCTCTGCTGTCCTCCCATCTTCCCCCACCCACCCCAACAGCTTCACAGCCCTCTCTCNCACAGAAGGTGGCGTGCAGCCCACCCGAAACTGCAGCCACTCCATCCTCCCCCGTCAGTCTGGTCTGGCTCTTAGGGTAGGAATAAAACCAGGCTTCTTTCAACATAATTGACTCCCTTCTTGATTCAGGAGCAAAGTCCTTGGTCCCCACCAGACACAGCTACTCTTGTGGGAGTTCACTCTCTTCCACACCGTCTCCGCTCCAAGTTTGATTAAAGTTTCTCACCACAGGCCACGAGAATATCTCGGTTCTGATGATGTAGGAACCTCCTCCCCCATTGCTCCTCTTCTTGGGCAGACTGGCATAGTTTGCTGCCTTTCATATCTGATGGTTCAGTTGTTCTTCTCAGTCATTTGCTATACTCCCTCTCCTCTGCCTACCTACACCTACGTGACTACATGGCGTGCCTGCGTACTACAGAGATTGCTTTTTAAATATACTGTCGTGGAGGTGTCACTCTCCTTCCTAATTGGCCCAACTGTGGAAAACAGCGCATCAATCTCCCAGGAGCCATCAGAGATAGGTCCTGACCAGACAGCTGTGGGAGCTTCTGGAGGTTCCTTACAGGAGCCATCTTTTGGCCCCTACCACACCCAAAAACTAGACTTCCCAAACTTATCAAACCATCATACTCTTCAAGTAGGAAATTGAGCAAAGGTGGCAGGAGGCCTACATGTATAAGCAATTGATTGAATTTGGACATTAAAACATATACAGTATGTGGAAGCACCAACAGGTGGTCTTGGAGGAGTGTAGATTTCCTGTCATATCTTGTAGAGATGAGGACAGGAAAGTCCAGGAAGGGAGTATGGAATGCAAAGGGAAAGAAGAAATATTGTTCCCAAGCAAAGGGAAGACTACAGAAAATATGGACCTGCTGCTGAATGGGACAGAGAAGCTGGTGATACAGAACCCAAAATAGGCCAAAGTATTCATCTTCTCTGACTCAGTCTTTATCAGTAAAAAAAGCCTTCAGGATTCCCAGGCCCCTCAGATTGCACACAAAGTCTGGGGCAAGGGAGATTCGACCTTCACAGAAGAAGACTTTAAAAAGAGAGAGCTTAAAAAACACTGGACATACATAAATCCATGGGGCCTGATGGGATGCACGTGAGTGCTGAGGGAGCTCTCTGATTTCATTGCAAGGCCATTCATTATAATCTTTGAATAATCATGGTGACTGGTGTGGACGAACACATTCAGTGCAGGTAGCTCGGTGAGAGCTGCGGTGGGAGCTCCAGTGGGAGCTGCAGGTTGAGCTGTGGGGCCTGATGGGATGCACGTGAGTGCTGAGGGAGCTCTCTGATTTCATTGCAAGGCCATTCATTATAATCTTTGAATAATCATGGTGACTGGTGTGGACGAACACATTCAGTGCAGGTAGCTCGGTGAGAGCTGCGGTGGGAGCTCCAGTGGGAGCTGCAGGTTGAGCTGTGGGTGAAAGGCCAAGGCAAGAGGCCAGGAACTGCTGGCAGCAAAGGGCAGAGGGACTGGACACTGAGGCACTGCAGAAGCCCATGAACTCTGGACTTTCTCACCCTTAGACTTTAAAGATATAAAAGCCAGGGTTTCCTTCATTCAGGGCCCCTCCTCAGAAGCAGCCAGCTCAAGATGTTATTTTGTTATTTAGTTATTGCACCAAGATGAAATTAAGTGTTGGGATGACCGAGACTCTGCTATGGGAAACCTGGAGTCGAGCCAGTGATCTGACTGTGTGAGTGTGGGGTGTGTGTCTGCGAGGGAGCTCCAGTCCCAACTCAGGTGGTACAAGTGTGCAAGTGGCTCCTGGATGGTCAGACAGGGAAATTTCCTTAACACTGGTTTTGGTGCTCAAGGACTGAAATAAAGCAAATGGCACACCCAGCTTAAAAATTGTTCAACTTTAGCCACATTCAATAATATTAATTGTCAGCATCACTTATACTAACAAATTAAATAAATTTGAGATCTCAAATCATTAATAATGGAAGTTCCAGTTTATTTATTCTCACAAGACAAAAAAAAAAAAATCCCTGAAACAAACTTTGATAAAAGATATATCAAATTAAGGCAAAAAAATACACTTTTCTCCATAAAATGAATAGGAGTTTGGTTTTTCATTTCAACATCAACCATATGTGTATAGTGACAGTAAATAATGCCAGACAGTGCTAGAATCTTCATGGAACATAAAAAGGTGCTGTGTCAAGATAGAGTGTGAATTTTATTTCTTGCCTTCCAAAATTGAAATGTTAATCCACCTAGGGGTCGTTGCAATTTTTTTCTTTTTTTTTTTTTTTAATTTATACAGATAATTGCTTTAGCAGCAATAGCTCTAATTGTAGCAATTAACAAGGTCACATTTTTCCTCTAAAAAAAAAAATCCAGCTGAGATTATGGAAAGAAATTATAAAGGAAATTAAATTAAAGGAAATTAAATTTAAAACTTTCCATCATAGTATATTTCATTTATATTCTCACTGAAAAAAGACACAGCAGGATTGACTTTCATTTTTGAGCTTAGCATGTAATTTTGAGATTAAAAAAACCATGACCACATGAAGGAACCATATGGACCACAAAGGACCACAAAGTATTCTCTCTAGTCTAGATCATCTGTTCTTCACCAGAAAAAAACCTTGGTTTTCTGTTTCATACTTGCCTTTATCCTGATGTGCTACTTACCCAGAAGCAGGTGAGTCACAACAAAAGCTTATTTAGGCAACTAAATGAACCTCTGACATCTGTGCTACATTTTACATCCTTTCTCTTCCAGTGCCCTTACTCTATATTGGCAAAGTAACTGGGGAAAAAAATAGAAAGTGAAAGTAATTTATATTTCCAAAGAGCTTCCTGATTTTTTTTCTAGATGTTACATGTCCAGCCTTTTCCAATTTTGCAAGCTAATCAACTGCTTCATTCTTTTAGGAGGCAGGTAATGACAGAGCAGTTCTGTAGCTTCTCCACTTGACTCATCCTCCATCTCCATAAGGCAAGTACTAGGTGACCAGTAAGGCCAGCCTGGATACTGATAGTCCACCTCCTTCACCACAGTGAAATGCCATGGACAGACAGTATATCACTTCCATAAGAACATCACTGGTCAGAGGCAGAGCACAATGGCATGGACATCAGCATTTTTAATTGTTTTTCTATCATCAGAATCTTCTCAGCAAATGGGTATCCCAGTGTCCTCAAAGTCATGGCAGCTGCTTTTGACTCTTTCTTGCAAATCCAGCTCAAAGTATTCTTAATCAATTACAGGAGCTTTTTACACAGATTCTAGGCATGCAACTGAAATTAAGTCATTTCAGCTGTATCAGCTAAACTAAAAGATGAATGAATTTTTAAAGGAAGGATAAAGACACCAGGCATTTGCTTGGTCTTTAGAAGAGCTGCTATGGTAGTCCTAGTACTGTTCCAAGGCTCAGGATCAGATGACATTAATATTTTAGTCACCTGCACATTTAAGCCACTTTCAAACAATTCTGCTAGCCATGCAAACTTCAGTTCTCTTGCAGCCTAAGTGCAATTTCTTCTTTTCAGCAAGCATGTAGCATATTTAATAGTCTATTATATATCCTGAGGTAGTTCAAAGCAATATACTGTGTTGTTTTATGAAAGCTTGATTTGCAGCTCAGTATCAAGTCCTGGCACATCACATATTAATACAAGATGGCTGCTGACTGCATGTCTTTTGAGAAGAATATTGCCGTAAGGGAAAAAAGACAGAAATATGTAACTACTTGAGTTTATTCCATTAGAATATAAAGAGTTTCACTACATTTCTATTTTTTCCTTTATGCTACAACAAGTGGGACACAAAAAGTCAAACTAACTCTGGATAGTTGTTAATGTACTTGTGACAACACTTTGCAGGACGAAAGAAAGGAATAGTGAAGATGTTAGGTGTCACTGTTACAATTAGATAGAAATATTTTCTTTGCAATAAAGCAGAAAGTTAGTGGCTGGAGGCCAAATCACTGTCTAGAGAAAAGACAAAAGGAAGAAGGAAAGAAGAAAGAAAAAGAAGGCAAAGGAAAACAGGAAATTGATATGTAGTTGACAGAATTGTTGATCAGGAAAAAGAACAAATAAAATATGTATCTTTAAAAAAAAAAAAACAAAAATGAAGAAGATAAGAAAAGTTTGAATATGTATCTGCCAGGATCTTTGGATGTTTTAAGTTTTATTCCCCCTTTAGAGAAGGTCTATTATCATAAAGCTTTCATACTAGAAGGTGTGAATAAAAATTAAATCCAGTGATAAGCTAGAACCTAGAAAAACTTTTGTTGAAATTGTTTTGGCTGTGAAATGAATACAGGATCAGGAGGTGATTCAGTTAGAAGAATTTTTTCTTAACCGTATGTTTCACATCTTGAATTAGTGTTAGAGTCTTCCCTGGAATGGTTTCGGAGTCTTAAATATTTCTGCTTAAAGACAACAACCAGAACAACTATCAGTTGGGATTGTTCCTGATCAACATGAGTGATGTTCAAAAACCTTTGCTATGGGTAGCAGCGGGAGAAGAACCCAACAATACGTCTCTTCTCCAAGGACAGTGCAGATTAGGTTGTGCAGATGCCAGGCTTCTAAAGAGAAGAAAAATAGGTTGTTATTGTCTTCTGATGTAACTGCAAATGTAGAAAAGAAGCAAGGGGGGGGTGGTGGATAAAGAAACACATTCATTTTAACGGCTTTTTCTGGTAAATGAGTTATTGTTAAAGAAAAAGCTCAGCTAGCTGACAAAATACAATTTATTATTTGCAAATTTTCATTTTAGGATATTTTCAAAGAGAATAATTTTAATGAGGTCCAGAGTCTCCTTTTCTAGAGAAATTCGAAACTCACCCGGCTACAATCCTGTGTACCCTGCTCTAGGTGAACCTGCTTTAGCAAGGGGGTTGGATTAGATGATCTCCAGAGGTAATTTCCAATACCAATTATCCTGTGATTCTGTGAATACAGCTGCACTAAAATAGCTAGCAGCTGAGTTCAATTTCCTTTAAATATCATTAAGGTAATTAAAGATTAAAGAGCAAGATACATAATACATTTGTGCTATCCAGTCAAGTCAGGGTTAATTTTTGCAATAGTCAGGAGGGGGCCTGTCTAGGATCCAGAGGACATTGCATATCCTCACCTCACTTCATTGCCGGGACAAGAGGAAAGGAGCCTCTTTAGGGAAGAGAAGGGTCCTGCTGGACAAAACCTGGCAGAGGGAGCAGTCTGGTAACCACTGCTCATGGTTCTGAGCAATCATGTGTGAAATGTTCCCCTTTCCTGTGCTTTTGTTATTAATATTTTTGCTGTTACTATTCCCTTTCTTATCTCATTGCTGTTTCCAGCAAATTGTTCTTATCTTAACCTGTGATTTTCACCTTTGGTGCCTACAATTCTCCCCTACAGCCACCTGCAGGAATAGGAAGGAGGGGGATGGAGGGGAGCAAGTGAGTGGCACACCATTTGGAAAGTCTCAGTGGGAACATTAAACTAGTGAGTACCGTTTCTAAACCATGACATATCTGTACAAGTTCAGATTTTCATTACCATTCCCTGTCATATACTTAACTTGTAAAAGCTCAGCCATTTGTTTCTGTGTATAACATCCTCTAGAGAGCTCCTCCTTGCTATGACCTTCCCATTACACTCCAGGAGGTCTCAGTCATTAGTTAAGCCCTGGCCACTGCATCCTGAATGGAAACCATAGAGCATAGCCTAGTCTATAGCTCAGTTATGAATTTCAGTGTACTGAAACTCAATGCCAACTTCAGAAATAAAGACCAGGTTGATATCCATTAGCCCCTGTGGCAGTAACCACGGGATGTCCCCTCATTAGAGAAGCGAGATTATATTAGTGAGAGCCACATGGTGACATTTTCTTCACTCATGGGAGTTTCTGTCTGCCCTAAATTTTGTAAGGTTTCTTGGAGCTTTGAACAATGATGTGAAGGCAGACAACTATGGCATAGTTTGTGTATTTCTTCTGAAGCTTGTTCATCATGTCATGCCACTTTATTAAATATTACATGAATGAATACTGTGAATAGCTAGCATCTTGTCTTTTACACTTAATGAGCAACTGCAGCATCTTTCCTCTGCATCACTTTATCTTAACAGTGAGTTAGCCTCTGTAAACTCATTCCTTTTACATTTAATTTTCTGAATCATTTTCCTGGGTCATCCTTGCCCACCAGAGAGCATTAGAAACCACCCATGGCTTAAAAGTCAGGCCTGTGAATACTTAGATTGAAGTTATCTCTTTAACTCTTTTCCAACCCAGGAGCATTTAAGAACCTAACGTCCACAAACGGAGGCTATAGTAGTAATGAGGATGTGCTGGACTTAGACACTGAACCTGTGTGAAACCACAAATGGTTGTGGCTGATTTGTCATATACCATTTGTCTATATCATACATAGTGCGTTTTGCTTCTGACACTTCTTACAAGATGTAATTGGCATTTTGACTAAGGACACTAAGGAAAATTTCATTCTTTACATACCTTTCAGTTGTTCTATGATTTAATATTAGACTTATTTATTTTACTGTAGCCCTACAGGAGACAACAACGCAAGCAAAGAATTCCTAGACACCTAGGCCAAAATTTTGTTACAATATTAATATATTCAAGTAATTTTACTTCTCTCTCTTCCTTATGATTACATATTAAATGAAACCAAAACTGTGGAAATAATTAATTTTGCCTACAAATCCTGTGAGAGATTTAGCTGCAAAACAACTTTGTATTTTATCACCTCAGCTTGGAATCAATATTAACAGATTTTGAGAGCTTGTGAATGTAATATCGTCACTCACATCGTAATGAGGATGTCATATTATCAGTGATACTTACAACCTCTTATGTGTACTCAGAAAATTATGTGACTGGACTTGCTGAGATGCTGTATTCAAAAGTATGGAATACTTCTCCTCCAATATTTGCTACTCATCCTCATGGGACTGTTTGATTTGAATAACAAACCCTGCAGGGAATTGGGGGCACAAGGGCTTTAGCCACTTATACTTCCAGGAAATATTCCTGAAGAGCACTTGGAAACACCACTTTGCAGAGATCTGGCAGATATCTGAATGATCACTCTTCTGGCACATTTCTCACATTGAGGAGCTAAAACAAATGGATATTACAGAACTCTTACCATCTTACTTTGATGTGTATTCAGTGACTTTCATAAGCTTATCTTCATAAACCAATAGATTGTTCAGGTCCTTTGCCATTTAACTGAAATATTTAAACTGAGAAAAGAAAATGCTTTAAAGCGTCAGAAATTATAATCTTAAAAAAAGTCACATGAGAAGTCACATCATCTTTTGTATGATGCAAAGGAAGTACAGCTCCTGAACTAAGCCTCTTGTCAATAATTCAGCCTAAATATTTCATTATAAAGATTCTCCTGGAATTCTGAATGGATGTTACTCTTCGTCTGCACATTCACAGTGGTCTTTTCAGAGCTACTGAACTACAAGAGACCTGATACTCACCCGTCCACTTGCTCCAGTAGCAAGTGCTGATTGTGATGGAATGCTTCATAGCAGCAAAACCTAGAGACTACACAGCTTTATCTCATTGAACATTGTTTGTGACTTGGAAATTTAGGGTATTGTAAGAGAATAGTAAATGTTTCAGAGTTTTCTTAAATTGACAGAGCTAAGAAACATGCATATGATACTTTGGATTAAAAGTTCTTCATATATTACAGAGCAGGGAACCGTCACTATTGAAAGCTCTAGAAAGTACTTCTGATATACAGAATTAGACCTCTGAGGAAACAGTATTATTATTTTTCTCCTACTTTCTTTACTTATACAGTGACATATTGTGATGAATTCTTTGAGGAAAAGTATTGATAGATTGCATTCAAAGGGTCTGGCACTTGTCAATATGCTAATAGATTGGCCACCAAAAAAAAAGCTTTAAAAGTTGATATTTTTCTTTTTGCTGAAATATTCAAATTACTATTCTTCTAGCACAAATGGTTAGGATAAATGAGCAACATCTCACTCTCTCAAAAAACGAATTGAAGAGAATTAGCAGTTGCTTTGAAATACCATAATTCTTTTTAGTTACTGTGTAGTTAAAGTAGAGATGTTTTCACTTCAATGATTTTAAAGACTCAGGCTGGTCTTTAACAAATGCAAAACTTTTAAAGCTTCTTTGCAGATTCAAAAATTGTTATTTATAAAATAATACACAATTTAATCAAAGGAATTTATGCAAATTTCGAGGACTGAAATTAACTGCAAATTACAATAAAATTATTCTTTTTATAATATTCTTCTTTAGGATTATGATGATGTTTCCTAACTATAAAGATAGACTCAGTAGCCAAGGCATAGCTTTTACATATGACGTTATACTGGATAAAGAACTCTAGCAATCAAGAGATACTGTTTTAAATCATTGTCACATAATATGGTTATAATTTTATGTGGTGCGTCTTTCCTCTGGGGCCTTTATTTCCTACATTTCATTATTATTATTTTCCAAAACTTAACTTTAAAATAGTTTATGTATGATATAGTACATTCTAATATTTAAAAATGAGATTGGCTCATTAATCATTAGCCTGTGATAACTAAAGAAAAAACACAGGAAGCAGTGCTTCACGTTTCCTTTGAACTGAGAGCACATGGTGGCAAACACTCTGTTCTTTGTTCCCATTTCCATTTGTCTTAATATTCATTTTGTTTATAGCACATATAACATGCATGCAAGGAAAACAAATCTGTGCCACATCTTAAAGAAAAATAAATCAGTAATCAGGCAATGCACTTTGGGCAAATATAACAAGGCTACAGCAGCGGTGAAAGGCAGGGGAGCAAAAGACAAATGGCTCAAGAAATGTGCTGCCTGCAGAGCCTGAGGAAATGACCATATACATACAAGCAGTGCAGCAGTCAGACTTGTCTGTGAGCTCAGGAGATCTTGTAGACGTAATGATGAGATGAGCAGCAGCCAATGCAAAACTTCATGCCTATTGCACACCTCATGCCTATCACACACTCTACCATGTTTCCTTACACAACCAAGAAATGTAAAGGACTGAGAGAAAGGACAGCAAAGCCCATTTCCACAAAAGAATGTCAAAGAGTTTTGTCATTAGAAGAAGCACATATTAGTGCCACCTTGGTGTTGGGCGCCCAACTACTTCTGGTGCTGAGGAAACCAAATCTGGAGTATCACATATGTCATTTGTAGCATACGGGTGAGAATTTGTGTATGAAAATTCACCAGGAAAAATTACTCTTAAACTTCAAATGTCACAAACACAGGTTTTCACTGTTTGGCCCAGAGCAGTTAAAGTTAAGCATTGTGCTTTATAATTTCTACATTTTCAGGGAAATCAGGATCTGCTATTTGCCAAACAATGATTTTAATATCATCCTACTTGAAACATTGTATGGATGTTACTTTATAGCAGAAGTATTAAGGCCTTAGGGCTTGCACTTGTTTCCATTTGATGTAATTGATGGAAATCAAATAATTTATTTCAATCTGTGTGAATTATGTCCATTTTCATGTACCTGATTTCAGAGGAATGAAGGTAATTAACTATAGCATCACACCATGATGCCATAATATTTCCTGCCTGTAAATTTTAAGTCTTTCAGGATAAACTTGGTTTTTTGGGAGATTTTCAGACCAAAGAGCCTTGATAAGAGTCTAAACTTCAGGGTGCTTCACATAAACTAGAAATCCTTTTAAGGTCTATATTCCACTAATTTTTAAAAATAATTCTTATAAGTAATTTGACCAGGAGCTTGGTCTGTAGAGGCTGGGGTTTTTTTGTGTTTTGGTGGTTCGGTTTTTGGTGGGTTTTTGTTGGGTTATGTTTGCTTGTTTGTTTGGGGAGTGTGGGGGAGGTATTGGTTTGGTGTGATTTTTATTTGTTGTTTGGGGATTTTTGTTCCGGTTTTTTTTGTTGGTTGAGTTTTTAGTCAATGGAATTGCAAATAAATATAGCAAATATAATATAACAAATGTATTGTGCTGATTTATCAAATTTTTAAGTCTGTTTATTTTTCCCGAGGATTACTTAAATTGGGGTTTGAAGTATTACAAGAATGAGTATGAGTTTTGACTCACATTATCTAGATATTTTAATGTCATAAAAATTAACCCAGTGTTGTTAAAAAATGAGACCACCACTCAATTCAGTGAGAACGTACTGCATGTAGGCCAGACCAAAAGTATTTTTTATTGTGTTTTATCTCCAGGAAGTCTAGCATTCTGGCAGTGCAATATAGTTAAAAGTGAGAGAGCTAAGCCATGAATGCTACTCTAGTCACAAAAAGAAGGGTGCTGATGAGAGGCTAAACCTCTTCAAGCTCTTTTTCTTAAAATGGAGATGCACTGTGGGTCCTAGCAACATTGGCAGCTTTGGAAGCACATGTTTCTGTCATCCTTTGAACTCCACACTTTAAGCTATATGTTTTCATTCTTTTTGTGGAAATGCTGCATTTTCCCCAGATCCTCTTGTATGTGTTGACTGTCAAGTGCATTGCTTCATGACAAAACAATTACTCAGGCTTCTTTACAGCCTTCCTGTCAAAGTTATAGAGAGCAGAGATATATCAATCTGGTTTGCAAATGAATACTCTTGACACATGATCTTGTGTTCTTATTAAAAAGAAAATTGCATATTTTAAGGCTCCAATATAGTTACAGTTAGATTTCTAAAATGGAAAAAGAGGT
Organism: Climacteris rufus; assembly: GCA_013398175.1. Classification (NCBI taxonomy): domain Eukaryota; kingdom Metazoa; phylum Chordata; class Aves; order Passeriformes; family Climacteridae; genus Climacteris; species Climacteris rufus. Next base: position 56,460 of record VZRZ01008573.1, read on the forward strand.
AACTTTTAACTCGTCTGCCTGTAAGGATTTCTCAGGACTTCCTGAATTCCAAGAAGACAATTATATGTTTCTTTTTCTCATAGTTGCTGTTACAAGGACTTCTGAACCCTCTCATCAAGGTCAGTCAAGGTGCCATACTGCAAATGCTACATGCCTGCCTCAATATGGCAATTTCTGTTCACTTTGTAAGCAAAACATGTTACATCATTATCATGTAAGACCAACATAAGTACAAATAACTTCAGAATTCGCTACAAAGTGGTCACAGAAAAAGTGTGCTGAAGGTGTGTGCTCCACCCTTGTGTCTTGGGTTACATGAAGGTATAACCAAAGGAATGTATTCTTTCACCATCTCCATCACCTTTTGATGAGTTGTTAACAACGGGTCATTCACAACAGCTGACCACTGTACCCCACACCCTCTAAGACTGCAAACTGGGCATTAGATAAGAGGCAGGTGATGCCTCTGTATCTTCACATCAATGACTCAGCCCTGATAACATCTTCTGAGAAGCAGTAAGTGCTCTGACGGGGATCATTTTCGGTAACAGGCCATCAAAGCCACCTGGAATGACATCATCCCATTGTGATATGCCCCGCCCCAAAAAAGAAGTAACTGAACATCCTAGCCACATAAAAGGAGTGGAGAAAACAACACAAGTCACCCATTTTCCACTAGATCTCCAAGAGGAAAGGAAATTCACAATCCCCTGAGCTCCCAGAGACAGACAGGATTTCTTCCTCAGGATCACCACTCCAACAGGACTGCAGCAACTACTTGACTGGACTGCTATCAACACCCTGACCAACAGGGTGTCAGGTTGTACTGTGACATTGTCAGTTCAGTCTGGTGTTTTCTGTATTACTACTTTTATTTTAATTTCTCCTCTTAAATTGTAGTTCTGACTTGGAATCTCTCGCAATATTTTTCTATGGGGTTAATTACTCTGCTGGTTTGTTTCCAAACCAGTACACCTTGCCCTTCCAAGAGCCTGTGTTGTAAGTATACCAAATGCTATCAGGCACTGCCAACCAACTGACATTGTGATGCTGTAATTACATTTCTTTCCAGAACTCACTTCTTGTAAATACAAACACTGTCATATTAAACAAGAATATGCAAAGACTAAAAATGTCAGCGCTAAATACTGCAGCAACTCTGAAAATTCTGATGTTAAAATTAAACACTTTTGTTTACCTTTGCCCTTTTCTCCAGAGGAAAAAAAAGCAATATCACTTGCTGTATCTGCCTTATAGAGAAAATATTTAAACACATGCACATTCTTTCCATGGAAAATATTTAAATCCAAATTTGGAATCCCAAAGAAACTGATTGTGATCTGAACTCTGTGAAAGGTTGTAAATATGAAGTGAAAATATTGTACATATAAGTTTTGCAGGTAGAATTTGGCAATGTGGTTTGGAAAGTAGATAGCAATTATCTTCAACTCCTGCTTATCTCAGTAGTTATTAAAATGCTTTATTTCCAAAATAGCAACCAGGAATGCTTTATGTGGAGAAGTAAAAGCTTGTAAAGTATCACCTATTGAAACAATCAAAGGAATGTCAAGCTTGCATTTAAGAGGCACAGACCATGTTCTTTGAAGGCTTAGAAATAAAAAAAAAAAAATTTGAAACAGATTTCTCTGTGGAAGGGCAAAATAAAAATTTATAATAAAATCTAAGAACATACATTGAGATTCCCTCCTTGCTATCAAGACTTCAGCTGAATCTAGCATAGTTTCAGATAAAACTCTGAGTTATTCCAATATGTAAGAGAGAACCTAAAACTAAAATCAGAGAACTTTACAGATTTTCATTTCTACATACTTTTGGATAGCCTTTCCTACTGGTTTAAATTAACATGGAAGTGAGGACTGTAACATCTAGTCATGTAGGATAGAGCAGAGGATACCAATGCTGCTGTTAGCTCAGAGGAAAGGGCATAATCCTCCCATAATCAAATGTCTCTGTTAATAGGGTCAAAATATACACATCTCTCAACAGAGACAGATAATTTTTGAAGAAAATAAATGAGTTACAAGAAGGGAATTTTCTCATTTTTATGGTCAGGTACTGCTCAACGAACACTTAACTTCGGTGCTACAATGGTGAGAGAATTTATGCCTTTGTTCCAATAAAAGTAACATCAGTCAAAAGCAAGTACATTTTTACTGGATTCAGAAACCAGTCCAAGTGAGAAAGCAGAGGGCAGGGTGGTGGGGGGAAGTAGTGGTTCATGCCATGAAAGATGAACACTGTATCCATCAATTTTCATAATGGAAATGCGTCAGAGTTTGTGGTTGGTTACAGGCTCAGAACTACAACACAACAGTGATATGCTATGCTGCATAACAGGTGCAGTTTCTTCACTTTACAGAGCATGGAAAATATATGGGAGATAAGACAAAGTTGGGACTTTCAACTCTGCAGGGAGCTGTGCTCCTTAATGGCTTCACCTTCCCTCTCTCACTTTGACACAGTTGTCAGCTCATCTCAATTTATGGAAATGCTTTCAATATGCCTTTCTGCAGTAGTCTGCCATTAGTTTTACACTTGGTTCTTTCATGAGTGGCTCTTAATTACTACAGTTTAGTTCTATGGTCTTTGATAAACACATGCAGACTCCCTTTTTCAAGCTTTCGTCCTATTGAATTGAATGTGATGACTCCAGCCATTTCAAATGGAGTTAACTCAGGACGAAAATAACCCTCCACATAGATGATTAGATAACCATCATGGATCCCACTTTTATTAAGTTATTACAGGAGATGAGGCTTTGATATGAGTTAAAGAAACATAAATGTTTAGCACAGAATCAGAGAATATGCTGAGTTGGAAGGGACCCACAAGGACTATCAAGTCCAACTCTTAGCCTTGTGTAGGACACACCAAGACTGCACACATGTGAAGGGAAAAGAGAACAAAGTAGACTTCATTACATTTTATCTGAACTGGGTTTTGGCTTCCGTCCAGTTTCCTGGACAGTTCTCCACTGCCTGAGTAGGTATCAGATGTCTGTACCTGCTTGTCAGCATGAGTGGTTTGCAGGAATAGCTGTATAACCGTTACAGAGATGGACCAGGGGTGATACATTTTGCTAACCCCCAATGGACAAAAACAAAATGCTGAACAGAGTTAAAAACACAGATATTGTTCCAATGATAACTTCCAGTTGACGGCTTCAGAACAAGTGCTTTCAAAGGCAGAGTGACCCTAACCAGAGATGACCCTCATAGGACAACTGTATTTCCCGGTTTTTATTTCTTTGGGTTTTGTCTGTTTGTTTGGTTGGGGTTTTTTTGTTTGGTTGGGGGTTTTTTGTTTGGTTGGTTTGGTTTGGTTTTTTGTTTATTTTTTAACAGATCCATGAAGACAAATTCCCTCTGCTCGCACTGTTTCTTTCCCTTCTATTTCAGGCAGAAGTCATGAAAGACATAAGCATTGTTGCAATGCCTCTGGGAGTAGCTGACGGCCCGGCCTGGCACCGCCGTACCGGAGCCGCAGGGACTGGGCCCTTCCCCTGCCCTGCACGCCAATGCAGCCAGGGGTAGCAAGCCCCAGGTCACCGCGGGGCATGGTGGCAGGGGCAGTCCCTGCCCAAAAGGACAGCTCATTGGTTCCTGTGCCGGTGCGGACAGCCGAGTGTCTGGCCGGCGCCCCCGTCAGTCATTGTAATGTAATCCTCTGCAGCGATTGGCTCTCTCCTGACTGCCCTCCCCTCGCTTCCGGGATATAACAGACACCCCCGAAAGCCATTTTGTCTTTACCGCACCCTCCATGGCTCCAGAAATAAAAACCTGCTGGCAATAAGCTGAAAAGAACCCTTCCTCACCTCTTCACTTCTCTGCTTAAATTAAACCGGTGTGCGTGAACTGAGCCAAGATCTTGCGGGAGCTCTGATGTAGGCTCGACTCTGTTCAGAGATTTGGTGAAGCCAAGTCACTTTTCCCAGGTCACAAGACCGCTGCTGAAGGCTCTGAGTTACTCATGCTTTTTACCCGTGGCAAAGCATGCGAAGTTTTTATATGACCAGAATAATTGCACTCTCAAGCCTGTCAGAGGGACACTTAAAGTGGGAGATCTACACAGTGGCAGGGGTAAGCCTCTGTACCGTTTTCTGGAATATACATATTTTGCTACTGAATGCTCAGCTATAAAATTCTAAACCCAGAACCATTCAATTGAACTTCAAATTGCGAGGGGACATAGCTGCAGAACTCACTGATCTTAATGTGAATTCCATGGCAGGAAAGAATATCTTTTTCTACAGACGTATATATAGTTGTTCAGTCATTTTCTTTTCGTTTCTTAGTATTTTTACCTACTGAAGTATTTTAATGTAAATTGAAATGACTGGAAGTTTCTAAATTAGACCCTAAATTAGCATGTAATTGTATTAGAGGGTGAAACAAATACAATATAAGGCAAAAATCACGTGAGGATTTTTGTTATTAGGGTCCACTGAAGCCCACAAACAGACTTGGCAGCCTTTTGCACATGTTGCAAAAACAGGCCAAGAAGTAGAATGGATCTCAGAGACTTACTACCTATACGCCAAATAAAAGAGAAAGGGATAAAAAGGGAGCTCTACTAGTCAGTAATGGCAAGCAGAATACACTCAGACAATTATAAAAGATGCTTGTTTACGTAATAACAGAGTTAGGCAGTGGTATCTTACGTTGATGATGAAAGAGGTGTAATGGGTATGGGTATGAGAAGAGCAGAGAAGCACTATTCACATTAGGGAATACAGGAAATGGGTGGGTAGCATGGTGCTGAGTTCGTAACTTTTGTTTACTAAAAATACATAATTAAAAAAAATAATGCAAAGCCTAGGTTTCTAATGGCTGTCATCCTCACTGACTTCTGGCATGGTTTCCACCGAATTCATTAAGCTTGTCAAGTCAAAAATAAGCATACTCTCAAACTTTTCCTCACACATTAAATATAATTACCTTTGTCAAAAATGTCTGCTTCATATGAGTTACAATCTCTTTGATGAAACTTTAGGAAACTGCATTATATGAAGTGGAGCATGTGCTGCAATCAGTCAAAGATTACTCAAGCCAGGCATGTACCCTCCATAGAGCATTACTGGGAGGATTTCTGAGGGGTCAGTGGTGATGGTGATGATGATATTTAATGGCATCCTACTTCTAGGAAAGGCATCTTGATCTCACAGGTTTTAGAAGGTTCTCTAATTGCATTGCTTTGATTAAACTTTGAGCTGCAACAAATTGTTCCCATGATCAAAAATACACTAGTTGACAAACCAAGCCACATTTGGTTCCTTTGATATTTGTTCAAAATCAGCTCCAGCTTCTGCCAGCAAGGTGTTTTGAGCCATTTCAACTCTGACAGCATGGGCTTCTTCAAACAGTTCCCTAGCTTCAGTGATGTTTGTATCCTCACCCTTTCTCATTAAAAAGTTGACAATTTATTTTCCAGGGTAAGCAGTAAATTTCTTCCTGATTTTTAATTCTTATTTTGTAACCATGGCATGCAGGGGGTCTGGGCATTGACCCCACAGAGGTGCAGCCTGTCATTATGCTTCTCCATCTTTTCTTTATGTGACATTTGGCCATATCAAATAATCCTTTTCTTCTCTAGGCAAAGGCAGACACACAAAATCTTCACAGAAGTTATTACTCTCTGTTACCCTGTGTTTCCTCAAGATCTCCTCTATTTCTTGGAAGAACAACTTGTCTGTTTGCAAATGTAGTGCCATAGCTGCCTGTGGGGTATCAATAGCACAAGAAGTGACTGTGAGGTAATCTCTTGTGACCAAACAAGTCCTGGCATAAATTAGAGCACTGATAGCATAGCTGCAGTGTGTACTCACCAGCTGTGTGACACCAGCATTGAAATTCCTTTGACAGTGTCTTCACAGGGTTTTGCCAGCTCCACTCCATTCAGAAAAAGTGAAGATATGCCCTAATCAGTTCTCACAGCCCCGCTGTGGCACATTAGCAACCATTGTTCCTGTTCTCTCTATCTACAGATACAGGCATTGTCAATCTTGCCTTCTGCTCTAAACCTTTCAGATGTGGATTGTAGTCCCAGTAACAAAGTTTACCTGAGTGGATAGTTCGCAGTCCTTCTGTTACAACAGCTGCAGCAATCCTGCTGCCTGCAAACCTGTTCAGTTCAAGCAACCCATCTGCCCTTCTCCTGAAACTGGGAGCAGCCTTTTGTAATCTCAGCCATCACCACCCCCTTACCAGGGCTGAATCTTTTTAAAGAGCTCATAAGAGCACCTTAAAAAAATTGGCTTAAAATTGTTTTAAGCTTTCAGTATAATTATGTCCAGTAAGCCAAATCCTTTGCATTCATAATCTGCTTTCTTCTAGATAATGATTTTTACACCACTTTTCCAAAAGCTGATCTTATCCATGTCACAACAGCAAAGACACTGCAAAGCTTCCGTGGCAATTCAGCAGTTTCAAATGATCTCTAGTGTAGCTTTAATCATCCAAATAATGTCATCCAAATTACATTCATCATTTACTCTATTCCACTTTCCCGCAGAATTCCATTTTAATAAAAAAAAAACCTCCCTGCAGAACGTCTCAAAAATCCTTGATTAAAGCTTTCTGTAAAGATGGGTTCATCTATAAATGGCCCATGAAACAGTATAAATTCCTTTTGTCTTACTGTCAAAGTGAGGGCAGATGAAGAGGTGACTGTGATTCACTCATATGCCTGAATGACAGTTGACCAAAAATCCTTTCTAAAAGTTATTTTTTTAATTGTATCACAAAAGTATGACTTAAGTAGATTATGGCCTACTGCAGTCTATCTTATCAGTCTGATTTATGAATCCTATCTTACAGCAAAAAGCACTTTCTGAATCACTTCATTTTGATAGAGTCCTTCTTCAATACAGGTAAGCTTTTGTATCAAAATAACATAAACATATCCTGCTTTGGAGGACTACTTTTCAGTTTCTAAGAAACTGATTGAAAATTTAGAAAAGGCAAGTGGTTCCACAATTTTGTATCTTTTATGCCCCATAAATCTCATCCATTCAAGTTGTGTGAGAAAGAACAGGAAACTCTGGTTCACAACAAGTTTTGTTGGAGGACAAGATGGAAAATACTAAATAATCATGAGTTAACTACTACTACTGTGATACAAATTAGGCTTCTATATCAAGTAGCAGAAACTCTATGCCATACTCTGATGCTGAATGTTGGGCAGACATCATATTAGCTTTATGCTTCTCTTTTAGTGCTGTTCTCAGACTGGTTGGAAGCTAGGTTGTAGCTTTATGTGATCTGACTCACGTCAAAATTTGGTAAGTGAACACAGAAAGATGATGTGAATATGCCAGTGTGATGGCAGAGAAAATCTCTTTAATTCCATAGACATGTAAAATACAATCGGTATTACTATACTATTTTGTGTGTTCTGAAATTGCTACAGTAATCCAAAGAGTATTGCCATTAAAAGGTCAGTTGTTTTTTGGTTCTAGGAAACCTTAGAGAACTTTTATATTGAGTTCTAACAGATGTTTCCGTTTTAGAGATTTTCCTTAATAGCTCCATAATCCTGCCATTTTTCCGCATCTTAACTGTCAAATGACACCAGCAATAACTTAATTGGTCACTTGCTGCTTTCCAGAGTTTTTACCTTTACTCATCTGTTTTGACAGGCTTATAATGACAACAATTTGGCATATATTTATTGCCACTACTAATAACCACCCCATTCAGCCAGTTTAAGTGACCCAGAGTAAAGAAAAAAGATTATACAGAGCAGTAACTAAAGGAGGCATTTGTTCCCTTTCATAGGAGGAAATATCACTGCCTAAAAAAACCCTCATAAACTGACAAAACACAGATTGTCTTACTTCTATAATCCTAATAGAAGCAATACACACAGAAAAATTTCTATCAGTGTCAAAGACATTTGCCTTAGTACACTTTCTTTCGTGATCAGGAAATTATTGTTGCTCTTTGGTGCTTTAGACTAGGTTTGCAGGAGCCAGAGTTCAGCCAAAGTTTTGTCTATAAGTACATGATGTTATAATAAAAGCACATGAAAGGGCAAATAAATTCAGTATTTAATAACAGTTGGATCACAATCCCAGTTTTCAAATCCCAAATATGCAATGGCTTAGTTTATCAATGTAAGTATCATAGCACTTATCAGATACCTTTGGCCATGCTTGTGGTCAACTTACTGTCTAAGTTTAGTCCTCAGCAGGTAACTAACTTATTAAAAACAGCAGCACAGCAGGTTATCTCAGAAATATCAATAAAAAAACTTCTCTGAGATGCTTCATATCTCTTCTGCCTACTCATTTTTGGGCCTGCCCCTGTGACATATCTGTATCATTGAGTATCCTGCTTACTGCTGCAGGACATGGCAAAAGATGGACATGGACAAAAGATTTCTTGCACCTGTATTCGCTCCACAGATGTTTTTCAATCCAGCAGACTTGTTAGCAGTACAAAGTACATGTGAAAAAACATTTAGATTACCAAGTCAGAGAGAAATCAGTGGTTTCTATCCAACTTGGAGCAGGGTTTGGGGGAGGTGATGATTCAAGAGAGCAAGTATGGCTTCACTTCTTGCTTGCCTAACCCAGTGGCCTTCTAGGATTGAGTGACTCCATCATCGGACAGGGGAAAAGTTATGCATATTACCTACCTGGACTTCTGTAAAGCCTCTTAAATGGTCCACCACAACATCCTTTGTTCTAAATGGGAGAGAGATGGATTTGACGAGTGGACTCTTTCAGTGGATGAGTGTTGCCTTACTTTTTACTGTTAAAAATAGCTAGTTTCATACTAGCTAGTTCCCAAGACTATTGTTCTGTAAACATAGCTATGTTATTGTAGAATTATCTTGTTATTGCATTCCTTTCCCATGGACACAGATCTTTGATGGACATTCTCTTTGACCACTGTAATTGAAAGAAGGAAGTATTGATTTCCTCCAATGAACAGTGATTTCAAAAAGTGTATTTAAGAATGAAGAAGGTGGGTCTTGCTCTCCTTTACCTTCCTTTCCTCTGAACGTGAACACAGCTGGCTTTGGCTCTTTCTTTCTGTGTCTCCAGCATTCCAGCGGTGATAGATGAGAAATTGGTTTGATGGTGGCATCTAGAGGGTAGTGGGCAATGACTGAGTGTTCAGATGGAGATCAGTGACAAGTCGTGTCCCTCAGGGGTTCACATTGGGACCAGTGCTATTTAATATCTTCATTAATGCGGATGAAGGGATCAAGTGGACCCTCAGCAAGTCTGCAGATGACACCAACTTGAGTGGTGCAATTGACACACCTGAAGGATGGGATGCCAGTGAGAGGGACATGGATAAACTTGAGAAGTGGGGTCAATTTCATGAGGTTTAACAAGACTAAGTGCAAGATGGTGTACCTGGGTCAGGACAACTCCCAGTACCAACACAGCCTGGGGATGAAGGGAGAGAGAGCAGCCCTGGGCAGAAGGACTTGGGGGTGCTGGTGGATGAGGGACTGGACATGACCGAGCCATGGGCACTCACAGTCCAGAAAGCCAAACGTGTCCTGGGCTGCATCCAAAGCAGTGTGGCCAGCAGGGTGAGGGAGAGGATTCTGCCCCTCTGCTCCACTCTGGTGACACCCCATCTCTAGTATTGCACCCAGCTCTGGGGTCCCAGCACAGGATGGACACGGACCTGTTGGAGTGGGAGGAGGTCTGGACATGTTCAGGGGCCTGGAGCATCTCCTCTGTGAAGACAGCCTAGGAGAATTGCATTGTTCAGGAGAAGGTGCCAAGGAGACCTTTCAGCAGCCTTTCAGTACCTCAAGGAGGCCTGTAAGAAAGACAGGTACAAACTTCTTCACCAACTCTGTCATGATAGGGTGAAGGACAACGGTTTTAAACTGTAAGAGAGTTGACTTATATTAGATACAAGGAAGAAGGTGGTTTTACTATATGATCAGTAAATTACTAAAACAGTTGGCACAGGGAGGTGGGAGATGTTCCATCCTTGGGAACACACAGGGTAGGTTGGATGGGGTTCTGATCTAGTTGGCAATGTCCCTGGTCATTGCAGTGAGTTGGACTAGATGACCTTTAAAGGTCCATTCCAAGCTAGATTATTCTATGATTTTATGATCTTCAGAGGTCCCTACCCATCTCAGCCATTCTATGATTGTGCATGATTCCACAAAATGGAATGCCTATGGAGCTAAGCACCCTCTTACTTCTTTAATGTTTTCTCTCTGTTTTCAAGACTTTTGCTTCCTTGTGACACTGAGCCCTTTAACATCTGCTGAATCAGTGAGTCCTGTATGTATGCTTCAGACCTAACTCTGGAGATGCATTTTAAATCTGGAAAGGTTCCTGGCAATAAACTCCAGGGGTGATAAGAAGAGACTGAGGGAAGTGGTAATAAAATTCAGGATAGTTTAAAGAGAGTGACAGGCAAATGGCTTGCAATGAAGCTGGGAACTAATGCAACAAAGTGTTGTAGTTCAGCAATTTTACACATCAGTGATATCATTACAGTGTCTAACTTCACATTTGCGTGAATAAACTACAAAGACTCTGAAAAATAATTTTATCTGGGACATATGATTTTGGTTTAAACCCCTAAGTTTGTAACAAAGTTTGTGTGAAAAATTTAATTAATTGGTATGGTGACATTAATAGGAGATAGATTTCCTTAGATCTCTAATTTTGTCATTAGTACCTAAGTACAGCAGAATCTAGAAACTGAGACTGTTGGGGAAAGAAAGATGGGACAAGACTGCAAAAGCTCCTACTGAGTGCCAATGTTTGGTAATTGGAGGACACTTTAACAAAAAAAAAATCAGCTGTGCAATTAGCATTGGTACTGCCATTTTGTTTATCACTATACTTCAAGTGTCAGTATTAAAGAAAGGTGTCAGTTCAGAAACACAAAATTTCAGCACAGTATCTGAATAGATATTTAACACACTGGGTGGGGGCTAACCAACAGGAAAATGCAGGTATTTTGGGCTCTGATAAAAAGCAAACAAATGAAGGAATATTTTAGTATTAGTTTGGCATTTGGTCCCTTAGCCACATCCAGGTAAAGCAGGGGAATGCAGTGCTACAGAAATGCTTTCCATAAAAAGTTTTCCTTGTTTCTAAAACAGCACTATGAGGCATTCTGTACCGAGGAAGTAAATTACATCTATGGTAGTCCTTCCGTTGTTTTTTATTAAATCTTTTTCAGTTCTTCTTTTCTTCCTGCAGTTTCTCTCCTTCTATTTCTTGTGCTATTTCTTCAAATATACTTTAATGATTACTGTAATTAAATTTTGTGTTTACACAGATACTTTATTTCCTGCACTGTATTTTGTCCTTCCTTTCAAATTTATGTCCTTTAATTACTTACTCTTGCCATTACATATCAAGGCTAGTAAAATCACTTATGCACACACCACCTTTCTACTTCACAAGCCAAAAATAACCCCAAACAAACCAAAAAGAAAACCAACACAACATTTATGCTTTATTTTTAGTGTTAATTTTGCCTAGTGCTGAGCTCAACCCAGGCAGACCTGGTAGCTCCCTGATGAACACAGTACCATGTCAAGCATAAAAGAAAAAGAATACTCTATTTGCTTTCTTGCATGGTCCTTTCTTTGCCCAGGTCCACGTTTCTTTCAGAGTGGGCTCTCTTCTAAGGGTGTTTCAGGTTAAATCTTGATGTCTCTGCTCTCTTTCACACAAGGGCAAGATCTAGGGATCTGCCCTTGTGTCTGTCCCTTAAACACTGTTTCACTGTGGTAGAAGTTATGACTGACACATTTTCACAAGCAAGACAAATCTTCTGCTACTAGCAGTTCTGAAGTGCAAAACAGTGTTTCCCATTCAGTTTTACCAGAGGCTTCCCCCTACAACTTGTCTGGTTAAAAGAACCTGTAGTCTTTGGATATCCTCCAGTAACAGCACATGCTGGAGGAATGCCTCACTGCCTGGTCTCAATTAAAAAGATTTGCTCAGCTTTGTCAAGAGAAAATAATCAGTTGTAACTCATATTCATCCTGAATTTCTTACCAAGCAAAAACTTGTATGAATGCAACAAATAAATTACCATAGGTGAATGTGCTTTGTTTCAGCCAGATATCTGTGGTTGCAAAATTACATCAGCTGTAAACTACTGTCCAGAAGCCTTCATTGTTTAAAGCAGTGATGCGCCATGTAACAGTGCAATATATGAAGCTACAATGGAAAGACTAGAGCATTTTAGGCACAAAGCACTAAAGCATCTTTGACAAAAAGCTGTCAAGGATCCCATTTAGTTAAATAACAATAAAGCGTGTCATGTCTAAAAAGAGAAGACAAAAAAGTAACAATTGCCAGCTCAGCTATCACTTCACAAAACTTGGGCTTGCTGGTCAGATCAGATCAGGTGTGGAAGGTCTGTAGTTTTGATATCGCTCCAGATGGCCCCAGCATTTGTCTCTGCCTGTACAAGTGGAACACAAAGCTTTTAGGAAAAAGCTTTCAGGAAGAAAGTAAAGCAGAGTTCTACTTTAAAACAAATTTTATTTTCCACTCTCTTAACATAAGAAAGGACACACACCTTCTGGATCTACATCTCTATCTATCCTCTTACCCATGGAACATTTTTTACTGCATTCCTCACTTGACTGAATTCCTCATTTTTTTTCTTTAAGTGCTGGCAACACTGTGTTCAGACAGTACTGTGCCTGCTCCTAGCAATCACACACTAAGCATTAAGGTGGATTCACAGATACCATGAGGCTTTGCACCAACTCAGGCTTCTGCTTCTTATGTTGGAATTGTCCTTACCTGATAGCAGGTCTGGGTTTTGGTTTTTGAGGCTGAACTACACTCAGCAGTTCTCACTCTGGTCACTCACAGTTCGACCACCATCTTCAAAGCATTTAGTAATCTTATCTCTTCTTTAGCCAACAGTGTACAGACAAATGTCAAAAACAAGCACAGTTTGCTGCTCCATATTGCCCTAATCAAGAGTGAGAGCAAGTCATGAAGGCTTCCCAAATAACCAGTAGTAAAAATGTTAATAATCTCAAGCACAAGCATTTTTTTAAATTATACATTTTATTCTATCCTATTTTCAATGAAGTCACCAAATGGCAATTTACCTGTCCTGAGTAAAAGTATCTGGCATCTATTTCAGCTGGAATACACCTCTTCTAGGAATATCTTCACCGAACCAATTGCATTCCTGGTGCCTCCTTTTTAAAGGGATGCTTACAGATGTTGAAGCAGCAGATGCATTTAACCCACTTGTCTACAACTTGCATATGTCACCAGCCTCTGAATCTGAAGATCAGTCTCTCACATGTTTAGATAAGTCCAGTAAATCATGCCTGCTGTACAAAGCAGGATGCTATGCCCATAACTTTGTAGTCACTTAAAATCATTGTTAGACATGGCTGATTTCTGAAGAACATTACCACATTGCAGGCATGTCATGCAGAGCTGAGGACATCTTCCCTCCAGCCCTACAAGAGAAACAAAACTCAGCAGCCTACTGTGTATGTGTGTGTATTTATATACATATATAAATACATATACACACACACATATATGTAGTATATAGAACATTTCTGGATCTCTGCCAACATCTCTCCACTAACACTAAGTAAATACCAAATCAGCAAGGATGCTTTTAATTTATCTTCAAAGTTCCCATTAATAGCAAACATCTGTTGAATAAGGTGCCTAGAAAATAAGGATGTAAAATTACAGTTTGTAGGGTGTAGCTAATATATATGCTATCTTACATCTTAATAACCATTATTTATTTGATTAGAATTATAAAACTGATAAGTAAGGTTCTGGAATTCTTGTTAAAAGACTTGTAGGAAAAAAAAGAACTCAAGCAAATCCCCAGATTCTGTTCATTTTCCCAGATTTAAGTATGACAAAGTTTTTGCATTTCCTTGCTTTGGTGCAATTCTGGTATGAAGGAGACCAGAGGAAGAAATGAAGTAATAATATTCAGAACACTTTTAACTTACAATGACAGGCAAAAGGAAACAATTTGAAGTAGGACTGGAAATTCATTCACTAAAATACTGTTGTTCAGCAGTTTTGTATAGCAGTGAAATCAAAAAACCATAACAGAAATACCATACAAGCTCAAAAAGTTTCAATTCTGTAGTAATATACTGCAAATGATAAGACCCAAGAAAAAGAAAAACAGAAAATTTAGAGTGAGGCATGACAAGTCATCTTATTAATCGAGTGAATAAATGCTGACAGAAGAAATTTAGAATTATTCTAAGAAATGAATGACCTAAAATGGACTAACTTCATACGCTACTTACAGATGTAACCTTCAAATATATTCAGTTATTGTAAATAGTCTCAGTGAAACATCTCATTTTGCTGTAGTTTAGTTTAGTTGCTCTGTTTAAAAAATAATTACCACTGCTACAGTAACATCATGGTTGGGTTTTGTGTGTATCTACTACAGAATCTTTTTTTTCCCTTCTGACTTCATTATCTTTTAAAAATAGAGCAGAAACATAAACCTCTCCCTCAGTAAGTGGTTTATCAATTTTTAGTTCCTATTTTTTCCATAAATTTAAACTGATTTCAAGTTGCAGAAGAAAAAAAATATGTGTTTTGTTTGTATTTTAAAACTGATATAATTATTTGGAGCAAAATCTTTGATGTAGCAAACTATGTCTTAAGAAGTAGTTGTAGTGATTAGTTAAGACACCAAAAGAAGTTTAAATTGCTTATTTGCTCTGTTTAAAAAAAGTGGTTGTTAAGTCATGCTGCTTGTAACTCTCCACAGTTACTTAGGATGTGCAGTACACCCTTAGGAATCATTTTACCAGCATTGTAATTTTTTGCAAGAGTCTTGAGGCACTGTTAAGCACACAGTAGTGCAAAGGCTCCATAAGGCACTTTTGTGCACACCCTTCTGATCCTTGGTGAGAGTAGAAAGTGTAGCTCTCTGTACTGTTTTTTGGGAAGACCATTTGGCACCTTTTTCCCCACACGTCCCATGATATAATAGGACCCAAGCACATGATCCAGGCCCACTAGCCCCATGAAGTGGAAGGACTGATGGTTTTACCCCGTCCTTCACAACGCCCCTTGAGAGCAAGCAGGCAAGAGGCATGGGACCAGGCTCTCTTTCCCCCTGTGGACAGAGAGAAACATGATCTGTACAAGACAGCCTTCCATCACACCCAATGAATCCTCAGTTTGGCACCCTCCTTTCATTCCTCCCAAGACCTGAATAAAATGGCCCTTTTGCTTCTCAAAAAGCTGGTGGCAGCAAGCACACCTCTTCCACGCTGGCTTGTGCTGCCAGTTCACAGCTCCAAGGGGAGGCATCTGGCAGCAGAGGTGGCAGCATGGGGATGACTTGAGCACAAGGGGTCAAATCCTGTGGCGAAGCCTCACACCTCCCCCTGGCCCTCTGCCTTTCTTCAGCTTGAGAACCAGTACCTTGACGTAGAGTATGCTCAACAAGTTATAGAAAGCCCAACCTGATGTTTTTCCTTCATCCAGGAGATGCAAATATTCTGTTAAATTAAGTACTGTGAATGGGAATACATGTTATGATGCGGTGGTATGGGAATTTCTGAGTAGTGAATGCTGAGTTTTTTTAAGAATGGCAGTCTGAAAAGGTAAGAGGGAGCAGTTCACAAGCCACTTCCCAGCAATGAAACCAGGAAGCCTATTCCCAGGGGAAGGAGGTTTGGGAAAAAATTGGTTGTTATATTCCATTGTAGATTCACTAGTCACGCATTTACAAAGGGACACTATACATAGAGAAATTTCATTTTACAATCAAGATTATGATTGAGACTAGACAAAATTAAAGAGTTGATTAACACAGATATTCCCATCTTAATCTATACATACATAACATTAACACTTTTGTGCTTTTTTTTTTCCTTTTAATATGATCTCCTTAGAAGGCATATTATTCCTTAGACAAACTAACACAAGTTCTCAAGTTATCTCAGGATAGTTATTTCAAAAGACAATGCAATATTTCATAATAAACATTTATAATCAGGTTTTTAACAAAGTAATTCATCATATAAACAAATGAATCAGTCAAGACACTAAATAAATAATTGTACTGGTAAATACTAGCATTTTGCTTATATCATGTAGGACCTGATCCTGCAAGCCCTCTGTATACATCTTTATCCCCACTGAATGATTGGTTTCATTGCTTGTTCTAATCTACTATTTTACCTTGAGCTGAGCAAATGCTTTCTGGCCACTAAGTTAAGTAATTGAAATAAGCACTGGAATACATCCCAGTAGACAATTATTTCCTTAGACATCTTCAAAAGTCCTTAGCTTTTTCTTGTTTACGAAATCATCACAAACATTTATTAAGAGGCAATCAGTTTTTGATATTTACAATCTGAGCTGCATTGGTTAATTGAGATTGATCAAATAAATCATATGTTCCTTGTTCTTGGCTTTTTTAATGAATAAAGTGTGACTTTTGCACTCAATTTAAAGAGCAATTTCCAATAATTATTTTATAAGTGATACCGAATTTTACTTTTGTCAGACATTTGAGCTAACAATATTGGGCTAGGTAGGCAAGACACTCCAGGAGAATAACAAGCCCTCCTTGAGGAGGGCTGGTACAAGCATGAATTATACACTCTCTGTTCTTACCTAATACAATCAATACCTTCTCCAAGACAAAGGAATGGCCTTTTTCAAAGCACACAACTAACTATGGCCAGCCTTTTAAATCAAGTTTACTTAATCCTTGTCAGGGTTGCCTTTTAACTTGTATGCTAAGTCTGGAACAGAGAACCACAGACAAGAGATATTAACTGACCTACACACCCTCTTCATGCTTTAGGAAATTATCAGGATATCCTCACACAAACAGATGTGCCAGTGAATTCCAATCTCTTAGTCGTTTGCTGTTTTTAGGTTTTTGTTTTTAAAGGAAACACAAGCAGTCAGTTATGGCTGAAAGACTTACAACTTCTTCTTGACCAGCTCTGCTTGAAATATAGTTTGAAATCAAGGGTACTGAGGCTATTAGATGTACCCACTCTAGTAATTTAAGTTTAGCTGAAATCTGATGGTTTCCTGAATGTCTCTAAGCTCTTACCACAGTATAACATGAAATGTTCCAAGCACGTGGCAAAAATAACAACGATTGTAACAAATCACTGACTGAACTGAAAAGCAGAACACACTTGAAATTACTCTCTCTATATATCTATATATATATATAGGGATATACACACACGCACACACACACACATATATATCCCTATATAAACATTTCTCTAAAATACTGAAATTTATTGTATTATTTCTCCTTTTGGTATTACTTTAAATACTTCATGAATCCACAATATGACAACTTCAGTCTGTTTGGAGAGATAAATCTGAACACAGTCTTACAACCTCCAGTAATATAAATATATTGGAAAGGAACTTTGACCAGCAATAGTAAATTTTGAAACTTAAATAATTACTCTACAGTTACTTTAATTTTAACAGGTTGCTACTGAGTACCAATATTCATGGAAAATGTAAAAAAAAAAATAAAATAGAGCTTTAAATTCTAACACTCAAGTGCAGCTTTACATAAGGAATGTAAAAGAAACTTATGTATTAGAGGCTCATTCTAAAAAGAGAAAGAGCAACTTATACTATGTGTTTCAAAATAAGAATACTGTATGCTTGCACTTCAACATGAATGACCATGTTAAGTCATAGTTTCTTCTTGCCTGCAAATGAAGGATGTTGGCTCAAAAATCTTCAAAGTGTACATGAGCATTTGATTAAATCCTGTTTGCTGTGAAAATAAAGTTCATTTACACTTTGATTGAATAACAATGAGGAGTTTGTTTTAATAATAAGATATTTAAGGACCTTGGTAGCCAGTACCAGTTGTATTTGCAAGTAGCTCCTCAGCTTTACTCTTTTTTTTAAAAATAAAGGTACAATTATAGTTATTCATTTACTTTAAAAATTCTAAAGATGAAGAAAAGTAGCGTTTATACATATAAGTCCTCATATAAATTATAAAACTCAAGTTTATCTTAGAGAGTTCCATCCCCAGAAGAAGCATAAAGCACTTTTGTGGTACCTTCACCTGTAAATATTTGTATCACATCAAATCTGAGAAATCCAACAAAGATGATACTGAATCCAAAAGCTGAAAGTCAACATTCTTCTGATACAGTCTCTTGTGATGAATAAACTCCATGGGATTACATGATTTCCATGACCAGACTGAATTTCAAACAAAGGAAATACGAAGTAATTCACCTCACCATTTCAGTAGGTATAAGAAACATCAGTGAACAGCAGAGTCATCCCATTTGAGGTCAACAGTCTTTGGAAGACAACAAGGAGGGAGTTTAAAACTACGACAGCAAAATCAAGTAATAGCAATGAGGTAAACTCCCCTAAAAAGGCCAAATAGGCTGAGCTGTCAGGAGAGAGTCCAGTTGTACCTGACACCCAAATGTTTCTGTAGCCAGAGTCCAGCGAGCTGCATGGTAGAGGCAAATGTACTTGCTTTGGACCCTAAGCACATTTTATATTGTTTCGGATCTAAATTGGGGTCACACTGAACAGGATGAAAAATATGGGCAACTCCTACTTCCTGACTTCTGAAAGCCTTCAAGCCAGAGGTTATTACTTTAGTAAAGAGGTCTACATCCTCAAGTCCCCAGCCTTGAATAGAGGTGTCAAATCCACCAGCAGTAAGTAGATCACTTTTATAAATACAGGTAATTCCAAATCCATACTCCCTCCAAAATCCAGTCCTTTTTGTAAAAACGAAATTACTGTCAGTTGGAGGGTTACCTCCATATATTACTTTTGGATCATATTGACTGAAAATGATGGGGTAGTAAACCTGTTCTCCCTGAATAGTGTTATCTCTGCATCGCTGGAGGAAGTCTGATGTGAATACCAGATCAACATCACAGAACAGCAGCAAAGTGCCATTGTCAAACTGAGATGAGGCCATCTCAAGACCCAAACCTCTAGAAAACTTCCCTGCCATTGGAATCAGGGTCATATCTGCCTTGGGATACTTAATGCTGTATTCTCTCATTAGCTCTATGTGTTTGCTAGAGTCTTGGCCCAGCTCAGAACTGAAGAGAATTATTGCCAACTTTACATTCTGTCTGGGAATTAGACAAGTCTTCTCAAAGTTATCCATAAATCTTGAGAAAGTATCAAATCTTCCTGTGACAGGGACAAGAATATGTACTTTCTTGTCACTGTGTCCCCCGATGTCTTTGGTGCCTTGGAATGATGAGGAAAAAATCTTTAAAGAATTTGAAAGGAAAGAGAAAGATTGAGTGTCAGTGTTGGTATCCTCCAGCAAGCTTTTTACATCCAGCTCCTCTGCTTCTTTGAAGAACGGTTTGCTAAACAACTGTTGAAGGTAAGCATGGCGTCTCACTGGAACTGTAACTTTCCTCCCTTTGTGCCTTTTGTACAACAGCAGTAAATCCAGGATGTACTCCACTCCATGCAGAGGGTCCACCCTGCGGTAGCCGTACTGTATTTCCTTGAAATCAATGAGCCTGCCTCTAGATCTGGAGTTCTCATTTATCATTTCCATGACTTGCATCACAGTATCATCCAGTGCAGCCCGCAGGACACTGCTCAGGCTCTGTCGAGGTGGTTGGTTCTCCACCATTGAGTAAAGAAATTTTCCTGTGAGGAACTCCCACTCGATGACTTCATTCCTTTCATGTGGCTGGAAATTATTGAAAGATGGCATCACTCCCAGTTGCTGATCTTCCTTATTTACTTCAGTGTTACTGAGCTTGCTCATCAGGACACTTTCTCGATGGAGCTGGATGGTACGATGGCGCAGTTCTGAAATTTTGCGACTCAGGATGTAATTGTGCAGCCTATATTGGTAGGCTGGTCTTTTATTTGGGTGAAGTGTTATGGCTGTGTGAATCTTGCTGTTGTGAAGATCTTGAATGTAACCCTTGCGGTTGTGTTCATAGTTTTCATGGAACAACTGTTGCATCTAGAAAGAGAGAGAGAGAAGGGTGTAGAGGGAAAGAGACATTAAGTTGAAGTGCTTCTATCCACAAAAGGACTCACAATGGTAGGTGTATCCTTACTAATTCTTATAGATCATTATTATTTTTTGCCAGAGAACTTTAAACCATTCAGTAGAAAATATTTACATTGTTTTGGTCTGAATTTCAGCAGCATGCACAGTAAGCCAATACTGTCCTCTGTCCAAACAGAAGAGCAGGTATCTTAGGTTTATCTTTACTTTGTCTAACCACAGAGATAAAGGAAAAATTTAGGCATAAGTCTGCAGGTAATATTTTGGAGTTCATGAACCACTGTCTTCACCTAAATCTAAACCCTTATTAACACAGATCCTTAATGAAAGGTTAGCAATATTCACAATTTTTTTAAGAGCACCCTGGATTTGTGTGTATGGAGCACAAAGCTGCCTGTATTCACATTCGCAAATGGTTAGTGCTGCTTAACATTCAGAAACCGAATGGCCTTAGCAGAACTCTTTTTCATGCTGACAAAGAATTCAGTGAGTAAAATAAAACCATTGGAACGTGTTTTGTCAGGTACCCATATAATAGAGTATGTCAATTAAACTATTGATTGTGATAGTATAATTCACCCTAAATAATTTCCAATATACTTCTGTAGACATTCTACTTCTGTCAACTTAGTAACTGTGGTATAGTGAAGAGATACATTTTATGGCTGACAGATCTAGGATCTAAAATATCTGGCCTTTATACTTTCTGTGCTAACTAAACTGTAAGCAAATCATAAAAGTTTCTCTCCCTAGAAGACAACTTAGCTCATTATTAATGTGATGAGTATTTATTCTTAAATGGAAAATGATATGGACTAGTAAAATATTGACGTCACTGCTCTTTGCTAAACTAACACCTACCAAGTCCAGAGATACAGACTTATTTCCCATGAATAGCAGATAAAGGGGAAAAGGCTGGATTTTCTTGTCTGCAAACAGACTGGCCTGTAACTAATACATAAGGAAAATGTGCTATTTAGATAAAAAATGTTGTTCAAGAGCGTGGTGTAAGCTTGCCTTTTGTCTTTTATACACTGAAGAAATCAAGACAGGTAAGTTCTGACTGCACAATGTCTCAGACTCAAAACATTTAGCTCATTTTACTTCAATTCTTTCAAGAACAAAAGTTTTGCTCCTGGAAGTAATATTAAGAACAGGGCAAGAAATATAAAATAACAACTAACAAAACTAAGAACCATGAAAGCTATCTCAAATTCATTAGTAGGTATGAGAAATAAACATTGTTACACTTAGAAAAATAGAACTTTAATACAAAACTACTAGAATGCCCCTCCCATCTCATTCAGACCCCAAATAGTTCAGCTTTAGCAAACATGGTTGCTACTATTATTCAGATTAAAATTTTTGAGGCTAGTCATATACCATGTAGAAAAGGAACAGCCACATTCTGAAAAATACCTTAAGCTATGTTAAATTTGTCTCTAATAAAACAGCTACCTCTGTTATATTAAAGTGGAAATTAATGTGAAAAAACATACAAAGTTACATGACTCAAATTCTCCTTATACACAGAACTCCTACCTAAAGCTGTCAGAGAACATTTGTTCTGTCTCGGAAGGTGGGTATTTTGCTTGTTACATGAAATGAACCAGGGACATGAGGGTTTGGGCAATTTCCTTGCTATCACAGAGAACAGGAACCAGCACTATCAGTCCTGTTAGTGTTTTAACCAGTAGTGCTGGAAAAACTGAAATATGGCTTCCTTGAGGACAAGAGATGGACACTGGCAGGACAGGTGGATTAGAGACTGAAAAGGAAAACAGTCTCTGGGAAAGGGCTGGGTGATGATATTTGCCCTTTGGAAAAACAATTTGCTCTTCTCCCTCTACAATTTACATTTTGAATAAGGAAAAAAGAACAGCTGATCTGGTTAGACTTCCAGCTCTCCAGTTACAAGTTAGACTTCCTTCCTGGCCTGTTTTACTTAAACATGCTGTGAGTTCTGCAAGTTGACTATGCTTTTGTATTCTCCACTTTTTCTCCAAAATTTGAAGCCATGATTTTCACATCTAGAATTTCGTAGTAAAGTACCCTTTTAGGAAAATAAAGAAAATGTGTAATGTTGAAAACAACAGAAAGGAGGGAGGTGGTTTTGTTGCTAAAAGGTATCAACATCCTTCCCCAAAAAGCCTGACACTCTTTTCTAAGTTCTCTAATGAAGAATGCTATTTGTGTACACATGAAACAACCAGTAACTTTACACATTTACAATTATTAACATCTTCACACATTTATCTTAAAGTACATGATTTTTTGTAAATTTTATGTGAAGTAGTATAATGTATTTTATCCAAAAGATTTGCAACAGACAAGAAATTATTGCTGGAAAGTTAAATGCTGTTCTCCAATTATGCAAATTCTTTGGTAACCCTTGACTTATTACAAAATCAGCTTTCCAGCAGATTTATTAGCAGCATTTATTTAGGAGAAATATTCTATTAACATAAGTACTGCATTTTTCACACATTCCAATTTCAGATGCTTTCATTTATTTGATATGCTCCACTGAAATCACAGAGAGAATATATACTCCATTATACTAATGATTCTGCTTTTGATAATCAATAACAGATTAAAAGTAGCGATGAAAAAAACTGAATCAACCCATTAATGCAGTACTATCACACATATGCAAAACTGTGCTAATCCATTTTCAATTACGTTACTGAAAATTTGAATAGATCTCAATTTGGAGAAAACAGAACAAATATGACACTGAAATCATAAACTCTTCCTGAAGATAGCATATTTTAATCTTGGTGCAGAAATTTGTTCTCAATATTGCAGGGAAAAAATGTCTTTATACAATTCAAATTATTAACATCTAAATGAAAGCAATTCAATTTGATCCTAACTTTGCTTTGAAATTCCTAAGCAAGGTGGTCAAGCCCAAGAGGCAAAGGGAAGGATGATTAAGTTTCCTGGAAAATGGATCTGTGTGAGAGCCTGAATTGGAAAATGCAGTCATAAATGATCTGGAAAATGAGGTAGGTTTGCAAGGTGGCAAGATTTATTGAATATAAACTAAAATTACTCAGCATGCTAACAGTAAACCTTCCTGCAAAAGTTTTCATTATTTTGAATGGCAAGGTAATAAAATGCGAGATTAATTTCTGTGTAGATAAATGCACAGTATATGTGAAGAACACAATAGTAACTCTACCTGAAGAATGTCACACTGTGTGCAAGCTGCCAGGACTCTGGAAGGACAACCTAGTTACATGGTATGCAATTCTGTGTAGCTGTCACACTGAGGTTCAGTAGTGATGAAAGGAAAAGCAAATAGCAGGAGGACAAGTCTAGAGTGAATCAGAAACTTCATTATATGGTTGTGGACACAGTGCAACAGGATCTTGAAGGCTGTCAGCAGGCACCTGGTCAATGTAGTTCTGTCTGAAATCCGTAACATAGAATTATAGACTGTTAAGTGTTGCAAGGAACCTTAAATACCATCTAGTTCCAGCCCTCCTGCCATGGGCAGGGACAGCCTTCCATTAGACCAAGTTGCTCAAGGCATTATCTAACCTGGCCTTGAACAATGTCAGAGTTGAAATATCCACAACCTCCATGGACAACCTCTTCCAGTGTCTCACCACCCTCACAGGAAAGAATTTCTTCCTAACATCTAGCCTAAATTTTTCCTTTTGCAGTTTGTACGCCTTACTCCTTGTTCTATCATTGAAGAGTGGTGTCGAGAGTGTCATTGATG
>VZRZ01008574.1:4192-20701 GCA_013398175.1 Climacteris rufus
GAGGCCATGGAGCATTTCCCATGGGATCTCTCCTATTGTTGGAGGCCACAGCCTCCTTTTTATCCTAATTTTTCTGGCCGCATGTCCCTCTCCCTTTCCCTATGGGCTGAGGTACTTGGAGGGTACAGACTTCCTGATCTGCCTACTGCATGTCCCCCTTAACATGCACCCCCCCTTTGCATAACATATGATATTCCTGGCTCTGTTAAGTCTTTATTCTTCTTGAAGTTCACAAATTTATCAGGACCTTGGCTGAGCAGCAGTCCATGGCAATTAGTAACATTTTCTGAAACTGAGAGTTTCTCCTAGTACTTCCTCCTCTACAAGTCTCTGGCCCTGTCTACAAGCAGATTCGCACCATCTGTTTGTAAAGACACATTTCTCTTATTCCTTTCATGGGAGTCCCCCATTTGTAGGACATCCCACCTGGAGCAAGGTGTCCCCCCTTGCTGCAGCCCTGCCCCTAAGGCAGCGCTCAGCCAATCAGAGCGTGTGGCACTGATGACTCACCAGTCGCCAGGCAGACCTGCAGCACCCAGCACTCCCCAACTGGACCCCACCTGTGCACCCCGTCACCCTGAGTGTCCCCGCAAGCGAAATATGGGGAGGGGGGAGGTGGGGGGCGCCCAGGCCAGGCCCCCATGCGCTGTCCTGGCGGGGGTGGCTGCAGGGAGGGGCCGAGTGCAGGCAGGAGCATTCAAGAGCCCAGCACTGCCCCATCCCGACCTGCCCCAGCTCCAGCCCTGCTCGTCCCATGGGATGCAATGTGTCTGGTGGGGATGAGGGGCCAAGGGTGGGTGCTGGGCCTGGAGGGAGGAGGAGAAGGCAGGGAGGAGGAGGGTTGAAGAACGGAATGGACAAGAGATGGATGGAGGAGGAGGAGGAGGGATTATGGAGGAGAAGGAGGAGTAGTGGGAGGAAGACAAGTGTAAGGAAAAGTGGGAATACAGAAGAGGAGGAGCAGAAAGAGGAGGCAGTCTCCCCCCCAGCCCCAGGAGCATTGTCCCGCCACATCCAGCAGGTGACTGGGGAGGGGATCCATGATTTTCAGGGGGATGAATCTTAACATTTCTGCCATTTAGTGGGCTAAATGTTGGTGCTTTATTTTTTTTTGGGGGGGGGTGGTGCTGAATCTTTATATTTTGGAGGGGGGTTGAGGAGTTTTGGGGCTGTGTCTTGGTGTTTGACGTTTTTTTTGGGCTGAATATGGTTTTTGGAGGTTTTTACGGACACCAGATGCCTGGTGACTTCCTGAGATGGACTTGGGCAGGAGTCCATCCAACAAGTCCAGGAGTCCCCAATTCAACATGCTCACATGTTGTTTTTTCCCCAAAACAGGAGTTCTTATTCCCAAACTTTGACTGGATGGAGAAGGAGGCTGCAAGGAAGAGGATGATGCCCCGCGACACCCAGGCAGGTGAGGAGGAAGTCACTGCCCCTTTCCCCCTCTCTTCTGCTCCATCTCCCAGCCCAGCATTGCCCCTGGCTGCAGGACAACCCCGCTGCCGACCCCGTCCTGCCGGGGACGGATTTGGGGGATTTCCTTCCCCCTTCCTCTGACACGGAGGCAAATCCCATCCTCTCCTTGTCCTTCCTCCCCCAGGCAATGAGCAGAGGATAGAGAGCAGGGAGGACAAATCCCCCCAGCAGGACCTCGTGGAAGAGGCCATTTTGAGCGGCTCCACGACGCAGGAATTCAACAGGGAGGAAAAGCCCCAGAGATCCCGCACAAGGAGAGGCTCCAAACACAGCCCATGGAGCTCCGAGGAGGAAAGACCTACGCTGAGCCCAGAGAGCGACCGGAGATATAGTCAGAGCTCAGACCTGGAGGCCCATGAGCAGCTTCACATGAAGGAGAAGCCTTACAGGTGCTTGGAATGTGGGATGAGCTTCGGCACGAGCTCTGGTCTCCACACCCACCATCGAGTGCACACTGGAGAACGCCCCTACGAGTGCTTGGAATGTGGGAAGAGTTTCAGGCAAAGGCATCACCTGACCCGCCACCAGAAAATCCACACTGGGGAACGGCCATACAAGTGCTTGGAATGTGGGAAGAGCTTCACTGAAGGCTGTAGCCTCATCATCCACCAGCGCATCCACACTGGGGAACGGCCCTATGAGTGTGGGGAATGTGGGAAGAGCTTCATCAGGAGCTCCCAGCTCCTCACCCATCAGCTTGTCCACACTGGGGAATGGCCCTGCAAGTGCCCTGACTGTGGAAAGAGGTTCAACGACTGCTCCTCTGAAATACCACAAGAAGATCCACACTGGGGAATGGCCCTATGAGTGTCCTGAGTGCAGGAAGAGGTTTCGGACCAGCTCCCATCTCCTTATGCATCAGCAAACACACACGGGGGAGAGGCCCTTCCGCTGCCCTGAGTGCGGGAAGGGCTTCAAACGCAACTCCCACCTCATTGGGCACCGACGCATCCACACTGGGGAGAGGCCCTATGAGTGTCCTGAATGTGGGAAGAGATTCTCCTACAGCTCTGCCTTGACCTCACATGAACGGACCCACTGGTAAAGGAAGCCCTGTGAATGCCCTAAGTGCAGGAGGGGGTTCGTGCACTGCTCCGACTTCATCCCCCATGGGAGGATCCATGTTGTATAATCCACAGAGACCCACACTGGACAGAGACCTGGTGACCCCCATTCCAAATGATCCATGTTTGGATCCAGTATATTGGGTTTTGTGCTAGTTTGAAAACAAACCAGCAGTGGAATTAACCCCACACAAATATATTGTGAGAGATTCCAAATTGGAACTACAATTTAATAGGAAAAATTAAAATAAAGGCAATAATACAGAAACACCAGCTTAAACGGACAAAGTCAGAATATGACCTCCCACCCTGTTGGTCAGGGGGCTGGTAGCAGTCCAGTTAAATTGTGGCTGCAGTCCTGTTGGAGTGATGGATGTGGTCTTGTTGAAGTGATGATCCTGGTCTGGTTTGTCTCTGGATGTCCAGTGGTGGTTCTCAAGCTCTTCTCAGGGAATCCAGTGGAAGTAGTGCTCTGTAGTCTTCCAAGCCTCAGCTTATATACAAGTGGGAATGTTCCTCCCCTCAGGGTGGGGCATCTCACACTGGGGTGATGTACTTCCTATTAGTCATTCCAGGAGGCCTTGATGGCCCATTAGCAAAGATGCCCCCCCACAGAGTAGCTGCTGCTTCTCCAGAGGGTGTTATCCGGGCTGAGTCATGGAGAGGATAAAGAGCACTGCCCCACCTTATCTTAGCATCTTGTGGAGATGGTAATAGAATACATACTTTTGGTTAAACCCTCCATGTACCCTGTCGTGGTTTGACAGGGTGTCTGGCTTTTTGGGCATGGTAGGGGCCAGAAAGATGGCTCCTGTAAAAAGCTGCCAGAAGCTTCCACAGCTGTCCAGCCAGGGCCTATCTCTGATGGCTCCTGAAGATGGACGTGCTGCTAGCCACAGCTGGGCCAATTAGAGAAGAAGGTAACGCCTCTGTGACAACATATTTAAGAAGGAGTCACAGTAGTACACACGTGCGTGCCATGTAGATGTAGCCACGTAGTTGTAATAGGCAGGGGAGAAGGAGTACAGCATGTAGAAGAAACAACAGATATGGACACCAGCAAAGTCAGCCAAGAAGAAGAAGGAGGGGGAGGAGGTGCTTCAAACATCGAAGCTAAGAGACATCTGTGCAGCCTGTGGTAAGGACTGTACTAATGCAGTGTTCCCCTGCACCCTGGGGGTCCAGGGAAGGAGCCAAGATCCACCCCACGACGGAGCAGGAGGGGGTGAACTCCTATAGGAGGGACCGTGGTCTGGAGGGGGCTGACACAGATAACGAGGCCTGTGCTCCTGGGAACTGAGGGGTCATTTGTGGTTAAAAAAAAAGCCTTGTTTCACCTCCACCCTAAGTTCAGACCAGCCTGGCCTTGGGAGAAAGAGCGGGCAGTAGTGACTGGGTGGGCTGCTTGCCAAGAGGAAAAAAATAACTTGTGAAAAAATGCCACAGTGCCTGCGAGAAGGGACAAAGGGAGAGGGAGAAAGGATTCATGCAGAAAATGCCACAGTGCTTGTGAGAAAGGGACCTGCCTCCTCTCCCAGGAAGAAAACATCTGAGGAATGAACTGACTAGGAAAAACCCCTGCCCCCCCCCCCAGTTCTCCTTACTTTCTGACGGAAGGAGGGAGGGCTGTTGGTGGAGGGGTTGGGGGGGGAGAGAGAAAGTGTTTAAGAGAATGTTTTGCTTACTCCTTTAACTCTGTAATAAATTCACTTATCACTTTTAAGTTTTGAGCCTGTTTTGCCTGGGATAGCAGCTTAATTAGACCTTTTTTTTTTTTCTTAGTGTCCTTAGCTTAGCTTAGTAAAATACATCATTAAAAAATTCCTCTCCCCTGTCCGTCTGCAGAGGGGAGAGAGCGGCTTTTTGTGGGGGATTTGGCATTTAGCCAGAGCTCAAACCACAACATACTCCAAAACAGGTTTGCATGGCCAGGGTTTGGTAGAAGGGGTGGCTTCTGTGAGCACCTTCCAGAAGCTTGTCCCTGTGTCCGGCTCCTCTTCTGACCCACCCTTGAAGGTGAGGGTAACCCAGGTTCTTGTTAATGGATCCCCTGGGGCAGATCAGAGTGAAATGACAGTAAATGATCTTGCTTTTATAAATATATCTCTGTAGGGTTTATTTTAGAACGGTTCAGTTGCCATGTAAAGCAGCTTTGGAGCCCTTTTGGTTACCATCTCTAGTAATATAAAAGCATAAAAGTAACACTTAAGACGATGTATAAGGGAAAAGAAAGTCTACGAGTAGAAATACACAGTCACCAGCTCTGGATCCAGCAACAAAACTTTTCTTTTTGATTATTGCAATGTCCATGTCCTTGGTCAAAGTGATGGTCCCAGGCTTGATCCATCGGGGCTAGGGGAAGCACCAGAAACACCAGGTTCAGTGGGTTAATACACGTTCGGGTTTAGGTGAACACCCAGGTACCTCCCCTGGAGGGAATTTTACACTGTCTGATGTCACACTGTGGATCTTGGGGCATTTTGGGAGACTCTGATGGTTTATGGCCTTGCCTCTCCCAGCAGCACAGTTGATCCAGGTATGGCCCATCTGAAGGGATAAAAAGCTCCAGCCCTACATGTGAACATCCTGGGCCTTCCCTGGGAGTTTTCAGAGCTGAGCCAGTTGTGTAAGGGAGGGCATTGCCCTGGTCCAAAGCCCTGTCCTGCCTTGCAGCATCTGCTTCTGATCGGCCTCTTGCCTTCCCTGGCTCCAAGCCTGGCTCATCTCCTCTGCGGGTGGGAGTTCCACTCCTCTTCCCCTGGATGGTTCCTTTGCCCATGGCTAGCAAAGCCCCCACTGCTTTTGCCAATGGCCAACGGTTTGAGCCATTGACCCAGAATATTTCAGTCCCTCACAGCTCCGCACGCCAAAAGCTGAGAGGGATCAATGGTGCCTCAAAACGACTCCATCCCACTGGAAATAGCTCCATTCCACCCCAAACTGGCTTGATCTCACCTCAAAATTACTCGATTCCACCTCAAAATGACTGAATGCCACCCCAAGATTAGTCAATCGCACAGACTCCGCAAAACTCCCAGGAGTGGTGGGAGGGGCATTAGGAGGGTTGGAATGCAAGTTGGGATGGGGTGTGGCTTTTCTGGCTTGGTGTTTTCAGGCCCTTTAGCTATATTATTGTTTTACTGTGAGTTCTTTTAGTCAGATGCTTGAGATAAAATGCAGGAAGCAATGAGTTTTTCTTCAGTCTCAGTTGTTTACTACATCTTACCTATAACACAGCTGCACAGAGGCTGTTCTCTCGTTAACAAGAATGGTAAAATGGCCTCGAATCTCAGTCTCTCAAGGTCAGTTATACTCCAAGTTGACCAATTAAGAAATGCCATGTGGATTATTTTTAATTATAACCCAATAACTATCTGTTCACGATCCGCATTGCGGGATTTTTGAACCAATGCTAGAAAACTCAGGTATGTGAAGAAGAAAGAGGAAGTACAAACCTACGCCTAAAAACCTCCATCTTGTGATGAAACACAGAGTTTCTCTTAAACATTTAAGCGGAGTTTCTCAAAACATTTAACCGAGTTTCCTTTAAGCATTTAAACATTAGGATTTTAGTTAAAGGCTAGCTTTGTTGAAATTAGTTAGAATAGGTAAGAAGCAAACGCAGCTGAATTTAATTGAGAACATTAATGATTAAACTAAGAAGCTGGGGCTGGAATAGGCTCTTAAGATCTTAGAGCAGATTGTACTAGTTTTTTATTGTTTATCTGATATTTGTTCAGCTGTAAGCGTAATGAGAAACTTGCAACATCTAAAGGAAAGTTAGACAGTTATTAATTATCCCATCTGAAACCTATTCAAAAGTAATAGAGGAACTGGGAGCTCTCCAAGGCCATATATATTGTGAAAAAACAGAGCGGTAGAAAGGTCAAATCGAAGCAGACAAAATTTACTTCATCCTAGAAGGACCCTTCCCATAATTATGGGACCGCTGACCCATTTCAAGGTATTGACTATGCATGCTTAATGACTTTTTAGCTAATTTCCATGCAAAGCAGGGAATAGAAGGTGTCTATGTCATAAATATGTATTTGTATCTTGAATATTTAGAACTGTCATAAATAAATAGACTGTATTGCTTTGTAACTTCGGAGCTGTGCTTTTAGGAGCTATCCTCACGGCTTTCCCAGCGCTGAATAGACATACACTTTCTAACCCTGATGAGTTAGAGTCTTTGTCCATTCCACTTGGGTATTGATATTAGATCTATGCTCATATTTTGGTAAATCAGTGACAATAATGTTATTATATAACATAAGCCTAAACTTCTACATTTCTGTCTCTTTCACCCAGTGACATAACCTTAATTATACAGCAGTAATTTCAGGGTTATCACACAATCTTGGAATTCTTTTCCAGGGTCTAAGATTAAATGAGGTGTGTTTCTGAGGATCATAACTTGTCAGAGCTGAAAGAGTGAAATTCTCAGAATTCAGGGTTCCAACATGGGGTTGGATGGAGATTGGGAAAGGGGTGGGATGGGGATTGGAAAAAGAGTTGGATGTGGATTGGAGGTTAGATGAAGTTTGGGAAGGTTGGGATTGGGAGGGGTGGAGTGAGTGAGGTGGGGTCATGGATGAGGCAGGTGAAAGTCTCGTGGGGATGATGAGGCCATGGGGGAAGTGAGGGGATTTCCAGGTATCCCCCACGTCTGAGAGGGTTTTGAGGTATGCCCCATTCCTGAAGGCATTTTGGGGTATTTGCCATGCCTGAACTGCTCCTGGGTGTAGATGTTCTTTCTCTCCATGAACCTCTCCTGGTTGGGGCTGTTCAGGAAGTGACACTTGGCCTTTCCCATCCACTGGAACACAGCAGTATGGGCAGGGGAGGGGTCAGGGGGTTCCCCATCCACTCCCAGCAGCCCTCAGGACCCCACAGCAGGTTGGGAGCTTCAGGGGCCACCCCAGTCCCCCCTTTCCCACCCTCCTCTGCCCCATGGTGCCCTCTGCCCCAGGGCTGCCGCAGCACCAGCTGCTGAGTGGGGGGAAACCTTTCCCCATCAGCCCCTCATGGATGGACAGAGGTGTTGAGAACCCCTGCAGTGCAGATCTGCCCCCCCCAGAGCCCCAGGGAATTACTCCAGGGATCAAGTGATGGGAACATGCATGGACCCTCATGGGAACCCCTTCCTGCTGTCCCACCTCCACTTATCCCCCTGTCCCACTCCTTTCTCATCGTCCCCCCAAATCCCAGCTCCCCCTGGCTCAGTTTGGGGGTCCCATTCACCCATTTTCCACCCTTCTCCTCCCCTTTCCCATTGTATCCTGCCCCCCTTGCTCACCTGAGAGTTCTGCAGCCAGGGGGGCTCCCAGCACCACCAGTACCCCAGTACGGCCCCAGCTGCTGCCACACGCCCCATGGCCAGTGCTGGACAAGTGCCAACACCCCAAAAGCAGTGGCGCTATGCCATGAGGGGTTAGGCCCGCCTCGCATGGCACTGGGAGCACCAGTCCAGATCAGTAAGGGATCAGCAGCATGGTGCACTCTGATTGGCTGCAGAGCGTTTTGGGTGTTTCTTGATTGGCTGAGGGCTTTTCAGGATGCTCCGGAGTGCAGGGTTCTGGGGCTTGGAGGGATCCTTGGGGTTCTGGGTAGGTGGGAGCTCATTTCTGCCAAAAAAATGGGGCCCCCAGGTATCCGGGATCTCAGTTGTGCCCATGGTGCAGGGTGACGCTGTCCCGATGCCAGGCACCCACCAAAGCCACTCTGTCCCTGCCCCCTGAAGCCACACAGGGCACAGAAAATTGAATGGAGCCTTCCTGGGTTTAGATAATGACCGGGAGAGATACCTCATCAAACACTGTCATGGGCAAAACAGGCTCTAATTTGAGATATTAATTGAATTGATTATACTGACAAAATCAGAGCAAGAGAATGAGAAGTAAAATAAACCCTTAAAAACACCTTCCCCACATGACTCCCACCAACAGCACAGGGAGACAGGGAATGGGGGCCATGGTCAGTCCATTCCCCATGGCTTCTCCCACTGCTCAGGGACAGGACTCATTCCCCTACTGCACCATGGGGTCCCTCCCGTTGGAGAGTTCTCCAGGAACTTCTCCAAAGTGAGTCCATCCTACGGGCAACAGCCCCTCTAACTGCTGCAGCATGGGCCACTCTGCCACGGGCTCAGTCCTGCAAGGACAGGCTGCTCCAGTGGGGCCTCCTCTCTCCATGGGGCTCCCACAAGGTCACAGCCTCCTCTCAGACATCCCCCTGTTCTGCTGTGGGCTCCTAAGACACTTTTCCCGGAGCTCTCGAGGCTGCTACAGCATCTTATAAGCGAGCAAAATCCCTGCCAAGAGAGGGAAGAGCCCTCTGCTCCCCTGCCAAGAGCAGGAGCCTCTGCAAAGTATGCTGCTACATCTCCCCCTTTTTTTGTTTTTAAGAAGAGATTGGTTATAGTCCTTATTACATAATTTTTAAAACAGCCTTAAATTGACAAGGATGACAGTTAACATAAACCACAAAATGCATTTTACAATGGAAGCACCCCATCCCAATAACCCAAAGTTCTTAAAGATGTTATTTAGCCAGTCCTCTGTCTCCTGCCGCATCCCCCCGATGTGATCTCGCATTTCTTGTGGCACTGCATGGATGTTTTTGCTGTTGGCAATCCATGTGATGCTTGTTATTGGTACCAGGAAGATCCACCAAGAACCAGAGGTAGGCCAGGGTGACCTTGGGCATCAGGATGGGTATCCTACAAAGGAAACTCAAACAAAAGGTAAATATTCCAAATAAAACAGATGGGTATGGGGATTACACAGAAAGGGTTAAGAGGATTCAGGGGTTTGTGCCTCCTTCCTACGACGTCTTTTCCAGGCCACTGATGTTACGTGGCCCTGGGATGGCACATTTTGCTTTTGTGAGTTCAGACCTTTCGTTGGAATGAAAGGTTTGACCCATTTCTTTGGGACCCATTTTGGGACTGAGGGTGTGGACACACGCGTATCCACGCCTCTAGGTGATTAGGGGATAGGGCCCTTGTGTTTGCAAGGTTTCTGGGTCCTTAACCAGGACAGGTGATTTCTCTTTTAACATTTGCATTTTGTTATTGGGAAAGTGTCTAATAACTCGAGGAGCAGGCTCCTCAAAAGAGCTGTTCAAAAAGTTGATGACAAATAGGGCTTTACACAGCCTTAATATTGGAGGGTTAATTTCTGATCCTCCTCTTTGTTGACACAAAATCCTTTTCAGAGTCCGGTGAGTTCTTTCAACAATAGACTGCCCAGTGGGGGAGTGAGCGATACCAGTGGTATGGGTGATCCCCCACTGTTGCAGGAAGTGGTTTAGGTACTTAGAGGTGTATGCTGGCCCATTATCTGTTTTTATCTCACGGTGGGTGCCAAGGGTGGCAAAGGCCTGTGTGAGGTGCCTTTCCACATCCTTGGCCTTTTCCCCTTCATGTGCTGAGGCATATACTGCCCCAGAAAAAGTGTCTACCAAGACATGGATGTATTTCAGTCTCCCAAATTCAGGGAAATGGGTGTCATCAGTTTGCCATATTTCCCCACTGTTTAGGTCCCTTGGGTTTGTTTACCCCACTGCCCATAGATGGCAATTGGTACTTCTGGGAGTTGGGGCACGTTGCCACTATTGCTCTTGCTTGTTCCCGTGTAAGGTGGAACATGCAGATGAGGGCTGGTACATTTTGATGGAACATGGCATGGCTCAGCTTTGCCTGCTCAAAGATGTCTGGTAAGTTAGAAAGCTGAGCAGGCATGGATAGGGCATCTGCTTGCCTATTGCCTTCAGGAATAGGCCGTGGGAGATCAGTATGCGATCTTACATGCATTATATAATATGGTTGCTCTCAGTGGGAGATGAGATAAATAAGCTTAGAGAGCAAGGCATATATTTTTGCATTTGATACCTCTTTTCGAAGAGCATTCTCAGCATGCATAGTTACTCCTGCTACATATGCTGAATCTGTGACCAAATTTAAGGGATTCTTTGAATCTCTCAAATGCCCTGACAACAGCTGTCAGCTCAGCAACCTGAGGGGATCCATGCACCACTTCGATGTCTGTGGATCCTTCCAAGTCACTACTGACTTGTGGGATTTTCCAGAACCATCCGTAAAAAATGGTCAAGGCATTGAGAGGTTTGTGACTTCGAATCTCCTTTGGGATTAATTTAAAGGCCAAATTGAATAAATGATGTTTGGGATAGTGGACTGAAATTTGGCTGGGTAACTGGGTAACTATCCAGTACAAATTGAAAATTCATATTGTTTTGGAATAGGAGTTCTAATGAATCTTTTGTAGTTGGCAAGTAGATGAATGCAAGATCGCACCCTGCCAGCGTGTGGATGCGGGCTCTCGCTTTTCTGATAAGCTGTGCCATGAGTTCCTGTGGTGTTGTTAAGCTTTTGGAAGTCTGGTGTGGAAGGAACACCCACGCAATGATGATGAGAGGGGCCTTCTGCCCTTCATCCCATTGGCATATGAGTCCATGTAGGTGTGGCACCTTCCCTAGGATGGCAAACTGAAAGGGGAGATTATGGGAACACCTGTGTGCCTACCTGGATGTTAATGCTTCCTGTGCTTTTTGGATGGTTATCTTAGCCTCTTCTGTGAAAGACCTTGGAGATGTTAACTCATCACTCCCCCTCAAAAGGTTGAAAAGGGGAGCAAGGTCTTCAGTAGTAATACCCAGCCATGGCCTTACCCAGTTAAGTGAGCCACACAGTTGGTGGAGCTCTTGTAGGGTTCTGAGTTTGTCATTAATGGCTAGTGGCTGGGGAGTGATGGTGCACTCTGTTATTTTGAGGCCAAGATATTTCCATGGACTTACCCTTTGTACTTTTTCAGGCTGCAGTTCAAAGCCCTGCTCTTCTAAGGCTTCAACCACAGCTTGTAACGTAGTGTCTAGGTAAGATTGGTTTGGAGCACACACCAGGACATCATCCATGTGATGGAGAATAATGGCCTTAGTGGCTTGCTGGCAGATGGGGGCTAGAATGTCTTCAGTGTACCCCTGGCAAATTGTAGGGCTGTTCTTCATGCCCTGTGGCAGTACCCACCAGTGATAACGCTGCATGGGAGCTTCTGGACTGATGGAGGGAACTGAGAAGACAAACCATGGGGCATCATCGGGATGTAAGGGAATTTGGAAAAAACAATCTTTAATATCAATCACAGACAATCTCCAGTTTTGGGGGAGCATCGATGGAGATGGCATCCCTGGTTGAAGTGGTCCCATTTACTTCAGTGGTCTATTACTTCATTTATTTTTCTTAGGTCATGGAGGAGGCGCCACCTGTTTTTCCCCAGCTTTTTTATAACAAACACCGGGGAGTTCCAGGGGCTATTTGATGGCACAATGTGGCCTTCAGCCAATTGCTCCTCCACTAGTGCATTCCATGCCTCTAATTTCTCTTTGTTCAATGGCCACTGGTCCAACCACAGGGGTGAATCAGTTTTCTAATTGAGAGTCCGGGTAGGGTGCCTCCCTGTGGCCGCTATTAAAAATCCTGGGGCTTTCAGGGGATTTCCACCCGAGCCCCCATTGGGACATGGCATCCCTTCCCCACAGAGTAAGGCCAGCATCTATTACAAATGGGCACACTGAAGCCAATTGCCCATCTGGTCCCTCAGTTTGAATCATGCTCCTACTTTGTTTTGCCAATATAGGACCCCCAATCCCAGGGACTACTCCCTTTACAGGTTGCAGCTCCCACTGTGACGGCCATTCTGTCTTAGGAATAATCGTCACATCTGCCCCAGTGTCCATCATCCCTGTAAGGCTGATGTCACTGTCACCCTGATGGAGTTTACATTCCATCAGCAGTCTGTTTCTTCCTACCAGCTCTGTCCAGCAGGCAGAGCATGCTTTGCTGTCTTTGGGCAAAGCACGGGGTATAGGGATGGCTTGGGTGATTACGCTACCCTTTGGTAGGAAGAATGGGGGATGGACACATCATGCCAGTAAGGCAAAACCCCCTTCTGGGTCAGTCATTGTGATCTCTGGGGAGACTTCAATGCCCAGAGGTGTTTTGTCTATGTGCCCACAAACCAGCATATAATTGTCCCAGTCCATTGAAGAGGTCTTGTGCTGGAGGTTGACCACAACGACTTGCCAGGCAGTGGTATCAAATTGCTTGGGGTCGCTGATGGTTACATCCCAGCTCTGCATAGATGTTTCTGTGTTTTCTTTGAGAGCAGCCTCATTTGTGTCCATGTGCGAAGCTGTTCCATGCTTCTTCCTCAGTTTCCCTGCTGAGGTGTTCCTGGGGAAACAATCTCAAACCTTTTGTTATGTATTGGGGCTGGTGCCCTACAATACTTAGCCATGTGGCCTTTCCCCCCACATCCCCCCATATAGTCTTTTTTCTGCTTTACCTCCCCCGTTGTTACCACAGACCCATCCACAGCCCCTAAAAATCCCCTGTTGCCCTGAGTCTTGTAGTTCTGGATGTTATCATTCTTTTGTAACTAGTTCTCAGACATTCTCTGTAAACATAGCCATGTTATTGTAATGGTATCTTTTTATTTACATTCCTTTCTCCTGGGCACAGAAGTTTGATGGACATTTCCTTTGACCAGTGTGATTGAGGGGAGGCCCATTGCCTCCTCCAGTCCACAGTGGTTTATTAGACACATATAAAATAAAGAAGGGGGAGGTCCGCCCGGCACTTACTCCTTATTCGCCAGAGGTGTCTGTCTATTTCTTTCGTGTCGTTGTTGTGACATCTGGTGGCCCTTACGCTCTCTCGCACCCGCAGCACATCTGTGGCATGTACGTAAGCGTGGTTTGTGTAGGCTTGAGTCAGGCTAGCTAGATTTAAAAATGGTTATTAATGCGGCTCCTCCGGACTATACCTTGGCGTTGGAGATTTTAGAAGGAGCGTTGGAGAGTAAGGGAACCTCAGTTCCTAGAACGGAGATAGAGCAGCTCTATCTCTGGGGAAGGAATGGAGGTTTTTCCAGGATACTCAGGATCTGTTCTCTAAAATGGTCTGGAGGGAGTTAGGTGAACCTCTTCTGGATTCGCTGGCTGCAGATTTCAGTGTTGAATTGGCTAAGGTGCTGGTGTGCTGGAGACGCCTGAATTTCGTGGTTCAAAGCCGCAGCGGCTCTCCGAGTACAGTTACGCCAGTGGGCTCGGTCTGTGAAGAGGAGGAATTCCTAGAGCTACGTGATGCAGATGGGGAACGCCCCCTTCTCTCTGAGGCCAAGGAGCCGAGTAGCGGGGCATCCCCCGAGTGGGCTCAGCCCGCTGGCTGGCGAGGCTCGGTTGACTGGCAAGCATTTGGAAGCAGCCAGGGCTTGAACTGCCCCTGGGGGCCCCTAGGCACCGCGGCGCAGGCTTCCCCCTCCCTTCTCTCTCAGATCATGGCTGTGGGGAAGGGGCAGCCACAGGGCACAGGTTGCTCTCTCTCCTGCGTTTTTCCAGCACTGGCAGGAGCAGCAGGGTCTCTGGATCCTACGGGCTCAGCTCTGGAGTGTCCGAAATGTGGGACTTTAATATGCTTCCCTGTGCCTGGAGCGGTGGTGGGCCCTGTTGATGCACCCTCTGCTGCAGCGGTGGTGGCTGGGTCGGCGGTCCCTCCCCAGCCGAACGCTGAGTGGTGCGCAGTGGAGACTGGAAATTTGCTAGATTTAACGGACTCCCCGGCTCACAGACCTGCCACGCAGTTCCTGCTGGGGTCGGTGGTCTCCGCGGTCCGGATACCAGCCCCCTGAAGGGACACTTCTGGGGGCGCTATCTCAGGCACCCCCGGCCACGCGGGTTGCGCAGCTGCGCCAGCCTCTATCCAGGTCTCTAGCCGCGGGATGCCACAGGGTGGGGCCGTGCCACCACCCTTTGAGACCTTCCCATCCCAACAGCGCAAACCCATCCCGCTCGGGGGCAGGGTGAAGCCGCTACAGCGAAGCCCAGCGCGGCCACCCCGGAGCATCCCACCACTGCCGTAATGGTGGCGGGAGGGGGCCCCGGGCTGTTTGTATTTGGCTCAGCCGGAGACCCGGCGCTTCCCCAGGACCTGAGACCTTGATCGAACGGCTGTCCTTCAGCTGCCTTATGGACACTTCCTCCATGCAGAGTTACGGTGCGTCCCCAGGACCCCACTAGGTTTTGGGGGGATGTCAAAACAAAAGTAGAGGAGGTCAGTGACCGTGGCCTGGCCCGCCACCTTGTGGCTAGTAGAGGTAGACTCCCTAGCCCTGCTGCAGCTGTGGATACCATGCAGAATGCAGCAGGCACTGCAGCCTCATCGGATGCCCTTCAGGCATTTCCTGCTACTCTCAATACTAATCAAATCCAAGTTTTCCTGCCACTCTCAATGCTAATCAAATCCAGGCTTTTCCTGCCGTCCTCAGCAATAATCAAATGACTCATCAGGAATTACAGTGGCAGGGTCTGATGGATCTCTGGGAGAAGGCTGGCAAATATGGACTGGGGTCTAATGAAGTCATGCAGATGTTAAAAGTTTTCAACGCCACATTGTTGCTGCCTTATGATAGTCGAGCTTTGGCTTGAGTTCTTTTTCAGCCTGTGGAATATGACAACTTTGAATCGAAGTGGCTTCAGCTGGCAACTAGAGCAGTAGAAGGCAATGCTGTGTTAGACCAGCAAGATCCCAGAAGTGCTGCCGGGATCGCAGTGCTGCTAGGTACAGACAATTTTTCTGACCCTAGCACACAGGCTGTGCTGAATTGTGCAGTGCTAGATCAGTGCCATGAGGTAGGCATGGCAGCATAGATTCAAACCATTGAGATGGCTGCTCCAGTGGAAAATTTTGCAGATATTACACAGAAGGATGGTGAGTTCTTCTTGCAGTTTGCAGGGAGATTGACCACCTCTGTGGAGAGGCAGGTAGAAGATCAGAATGCCAGACCGCTGATGCTTAAACTTCTTGCTAAGGCACATTGTACACCTGAATGTAAGAAGATTATGCGGGCACTCCCTGGTGATCCTTCTGTATGTCAGATGGCTGAGGCCTGTGGCCCAGTGGGCACCACTGGTTGGAAAGTGGCTGCCATGGCTACTGCCCCGCGGTCAGCCTGGACAAGGCTGCAAGGGGGGCAGCGAAAGCAGAGGAGTGCTCAGCCCAGTAGAAAGCCGGGAAGGAAGGTGTGGAAAGGCACGGCTGTGTTGTTTCTCTGTGATCGATGTGGGAAGCCAAATCATACTGCAAACGTCTGCACAGGGGCAGTTTCTAAGACTGGTAGGCTTTCCTCGGCCTCGTGTTTAAACGGCCGGCAGACCACGAGGGGAAGATGTGCTCAGATACAAGTATCTCCCCAGACTCCCGAGCTGATGGAGGTTTGCTTGGCCGCCTTGCGGCCAGCACCAGCCGCTCAGCGGGCCTAGATGTTTGCACAGCTGCAACAGTCATCTTAGATTCTCGTGCAATGCACAAGGTCCCCTTAGATGCCTTTGGTCCTTTGGGTGATGGGATGAGTGCTTTCCTTATGGGAAGATCGAGTGCTACCATCCATGATATCATTGTGAATCTGGGACTTATTGATGCANTGATATCATTGTGAATCTGGGACTTATTGATGCAGATTACATTGGACAAATTCATGCCATGGTCTCCACACTCACCCCCCAGTCAGAATTCCTGCAAAGACTAGCATTGCTCAACTTGTCCCTTTTAAGTCTTCTGTTCACAGGGCAGAGTCGAGGACTCGAGGAGACGGCGGCTTTGGTTCCACTGGGCTGCCTCAGGTCCACTGGACTGCTGTCATGACCGAGCGCCGTCCTGAAATGCAGTGTACCCTGTCCATCCCTGATGCCACACTGCCAGAGGCTCGTCTCCATGGGCTTCTTGACAGCGGCGAGGACATCACAATTCTCTCCCTTGTTGCCTGGCCTCCTCAATGGCCATTGGACCCGGTGGGGACTCCTATCGCAGGATTGGGAGGAACGAAGCTCTGTTTTGTGAGCCAGAAGCCCATGGTGATAACAAACTAAGAGGGACAGATGGCCATGGTTA
>VZRZ01008578.1:472-43035 GCA_013398175.1 Climacteris rufus
CTCCAAGTTTGATTAAAGTTTCTCACCACAGGCCATGAGAATGTCTCCGATGATGCAGGAACCTCCTCCCCCATTGCTCCTCTTCTTTGGCAGACTGGCATTGTTTGCTGGCTTTCATATCTGATGGTTCAGTTGTTCTTCTCAGTTGTTTGCTATACTCCCTCCCCTCTGCCTAACCTACAACCTACATGACTACATGGCACACACCTGTGTACTACAGAGATTGCTTCTTAAATATACTGTCACAGAAGCATTTCTGTCCTTCCTGGTTGGCCCAACTGTGGAAAACAGCACATCAATCTCCCAGGAGCCATCAGAGATAGGCCCTGACTGGACAGCTGTGGGAGCTTCTGGAAGCTCCTTACAGGAGCCATCTTTTGGCCCCTACCACACCCAAAAAGCTCGACCTCCCAAACTTATCAAACCATCACAGTCACGTAACTGCATAATGGGTATTCCTTAGTAAAAATGTTGACAGAGAAAATCCAGCCAAAGTAAATTATGTTCTTTACAAATCTCATGAAAAGGACAAGAAAGATCATCAACAACAAAATTTATTATATATTTCTGATTTCTCAGTGGTAATTCTGAGAAATTTAATGCTTATGAAAAAGTAAAGTTTTCTTTTGAACACTTAATATTAAAGTTGATTTATTCATTCCCATGTATAAAAAATAAGCTTTTGAGTAGAATTACTTCCATCTATGAGCAAACACATAGTATTTCACTGATCTAAAATAGATTATAATTTTAATGTCAAGTAGATCTTATCTAGTAAAAGCAGCTCTTAAATTTCTTATCTCAGTGTTCAAAGATGCTTAGACTGCTCCCTGTGTAAATTACAGATGAAAAGACTGTGTAGTATACTTACAGAGAAGCTGTTTCCAGACACGATGGTAGAGGTGAGATTGTTTTTTAGTAGACTTTGGATTGTGAAATGAAAATACTAAAAGTTATCAGAATCATTTACAGAGCATTTTCCTTGCAGCTTTTTAAATGTCCTTTCTTATTTATTTCTTCTCAAGTGTTACTCTTGTTTCCTACCCCTGGTTCTGCCTATACCAAAACCAAAAGCAAGGCTGTAGGGTTTAAGTTTTGCTTTTTATTTGACAGTAGATCTTTAGAAGCCTAGAACTAGACAGTATCATAGGAAAGTGTTTTTCATTTTTTCTGTGGCACAATAAATTATGAAAAGTTACCTACCCAGATAGTTTTTATATTTTAATAATTGCAATTCAACCTAGTCTACACAGAATTCTGGAGGGTTTTGCACATTTCTCTTGGAATGATGTTCACGTCTAAACTTTCTTTCCCTTGATTAATATTGTTTTCTCTTTTCTTGTCATACATAGTTAGTCATATCAAAATGTTCATGCATTTCAGGCAGTATTTCCAGGAAAATTATAAAGGAAACTAATCACTGGAAAAAACAAGCAGGGTACATGGGTTATACACCGTGAACATGTAAAAGTACCTGTGCCATGAGAATTGATAATCGAAGACCATGTGTCATCCAGGAGGAATCACATTCTTGAAGCTCAGACACAAAATTGAAAATGGGTAAAATTTATTAATCATAGATGGCTAGGGTGTGTAGACCTGTTCACAGAGCCACAACACTGGAATCTCGGAATGGTGGAAATCTCAAAAACGCACGTGAAGCAGTTACATAAAGGCCCCTGAAATGCTTAGTCCTTAAGCCAGTATTCAGGTAACACCACATTAAACATTAAGATCCTTTTCAAAAAAAGGTTATCTTTGATGAACACAACTGGTTCTTGCAGTTATAATTGAAGAGATGGAACTTCTTGAGAATGTTCAAGTCAGTTTGTCAGTCTGAGGCCTGTACTTTTCATACTGGAGAGATACTGAGATACTCAGTAAAGATACCATGTCTGTATGTTTTCCGGAAGTGGCATGTATGATCATCCAGATGTTCTAGGTATATAATTAAATATTTTCACATGAATTCAATATAGTTTGGTTAGTCATGTGCAGAAGGTATAGGAAGACTCTCCCAAGAAAAAGCAGATGCCCAAACTGTAAGAGATTGTAAGCCATCTTCTCTTAATTATGGCAGATAACACTTTTTAGTCTAAAAATATACAGTGCCAAAGCTTTCAGATCTAAAAATATGCAGTGCCAAAGCTTTCAGACTTAAGTTTACAGGAGTGATCAGCCACATCACGTCAAAATTACAATCAAACTATCTGCAGTCCAGTCACATAATAATGGCCTCCTCTGTTAATTACAAAAGAATTGTAAGATTTTTTAGCTTTTAATAAATATAAAATGTTTTCTTGCAGAATAATTCTTGTGGAAATCCAATACCACAACTATCCTTTCACGTAATCTGTTTTGTGTAATAGAAGCAGCAATGCATGTCAGAATATCAGTTTATTCATAGGTCTGGAAGGCCAAATGACCTTGCAGCTTCCTAATCCTGTCCTCTGGCTGAATAGAACATTAGGGAAAAACTTAAGAATCTGAGGTTTGATTTTTCCAGCCATTTTAAACTGAAATCAGGTAAGAAGTGAGACAGCGGCATGTAAACATGGGGAATTTCTCAAAATCATGGGTCTGTAAAGCTTCCTGCACATACCCAGCTCCCAGCTCATGGTGCAAAATTTCATTTGAGATCTGTACAAGGACAGGCAATGCTTGTATTGTCCAGACAAATATAATGTGATATCCAAATCCCAAAACTTAACTGTCAAGATCCACTGCTTCATGCTGGCAAGAGATTAAAACACTCTTTTGAGGAAAACATCATAGATGCTCAAGGGCAAGCTGGACTTCCACTTTAATTATACATAGAGTCACTAGATGGAGCCAGAGATGCAGAAAAGAGTTTTATAACCTGGACTATCCTGGACCCATCAAAATTTCTTACTGCATAAACATCTCAGTTCATTTCCCAAACACACAATTTCAGCCACATGCATATAAGTGCAAGGTCACTGTA
The DNA here is from genome assembly GCA_013398175.1 of Climacteris rufus. Taxonomy (NCBI): domain Eukaryota; kingdom Metazoa; phylum Chordata; class Aves; order Passeriformes; family Climacteridae; genus Climacteris; species Climacteris rufus. Next base: position 3,438 of record VZRZ01008578.1, read on the forward strand.
CTGTCAAATTAATGGTGCAGTTTTAGTGTGATGATATTTTTTGTGCAAACTGCGTGTAGTTGTTATATAATCAAGGTTTTACATTTACCAGCAAGATTGAGCAGGGAATGAGACCACTAACATATTTTACAATCTATTTGCATCAAGTTTTCCCTCTAAACCTACCTAAAAGTGGGTTACAAGACCTTAGCTCCTAAAACATATGGTTCTTCTTATGCTCGCATATTTGTACAATTTGGTTTAGGTTTGGAAAAAAAATTCAACCAGCTTGTAGGACAGCTGGGCAGACAATACAAATCCCAACACATACCATCATACTGCCTCAAGAAGTGATCAGACTTGGAATGTTACACATGGAGTGCTAATCCTGTAGCTTTTCTCCAGGAGCACAGGAAGCTCCTCCAGTGATTTCAGCCTAGCAGGTAATAGCAAATAGCTAAGGAAGGAGAGAATCAACACATACTCGAGCTTGGGATTTCCAATTTTATTTTTGTTACACACCAAACCAGGCCAGAATGTCTGTTCTGAAGCAAGCTGCTGTTCAGGAACCCTTTTTTCTCTCCTGCTGAAGCGCGGATTTCCTAATTCTCTTTATTTCTTGAGTAATTCTGAAATGGAAGCAATATCCTGCAATGTAGTTGTAACTAAGCTGGTATGACTAAGCAGTACTATTGGAAAATCAGCTGAACAGCAGATTTCTATTTTGCCAAAGCTACATTTTTTTATGATTGATGCAGGTTTTAAGAAAGCTGTTCTGCAGCATCTCTTCAGATAAGACCTACAATCACAGAATGGTTTGGCAGTCAACCAGGATGGAGCACACTCAAAGAAAAGACAGAAGTATACTTGGAGTGTTTCTGCTTGCTGATATGCATGGCAGACACCTGTTTCACACTTTATCCTTTGATAGCCAGCTATAATGTCAGATAGAGTTACACCTTATGAAGCAATTTCACTTCACTTCCTGTTACTTTGACACTTTCAAGTGCTTCCACACCCAAAGGACAACCTCTGAAAAACTGCTTGCCAGTATCATCTCCACCTAAGAGATTTTTCATTTAAAAACTTCTAAAAACAACTTTGGAGAATTATGAAAATCACATTTCTCTTTGCTGCATTGTTCTTAGTGGATTTCTTCATTTGCTTTCATGCTTATCTACAATATCCCTTGCCTGACATAGAAGATGCAAAATTCATTGAAGATTGTGTGAGAGCTCACAACACATTTCGATCCAAAGTGAATCCACTAGCCAGCAATATGCTTCGCATGGTAAGGTGGTATTTGTGATCTCTTTAAAATGATTATAGAATGGGCTGATGATGTAGCCCATCTTATACTTTATTTGCATTTGCATTGTGCTATTCTTTCCTTTTCACTTAATGATTTCTGTAAGATATATGTTAGTTTCTTGTAGGAAATAGAAGAGACATTAATTTTCAAAGTATTGTTCAGTTTTAATTTCTTGTTTAGTACAAGATTGCTACTCTAAACTTCAGCCAGAGCAAAGAGCTGTATTGCAAAAAAAAAAGTGTTCCGTTCTTAGTATGTCATCTACCTCTTTCTAAGAGAGATAGTAATCTGTTTTATGTCAGGTCGGATTTTCTCAACACAGAAGCTGTTTGGTATTCAAAAGTTCCTGAGTAGGCAACCTGCACAACAGGATTTGTTGGAAATCTATCATCTCCTGTTTCTTCTGATCTGGAACATGTGTTGAATAACGGGATTTGCCAGGACATCCATTTAGATACCTGACCTTCCTTTGCTGTAGCAGAGTTTGAAGAGTAGGGATAGTAGGATCTAAGCTGAAAAGCAGAGCTTCCTACAACTACAATGGATATCAGAACAGGCTATGGGTAGATCACACATTGTTCAATGGAATACATAAGGAAAAGTCTGTGTAGTCTGCTGAGGGAGGTAACCCCAGTCACTGCATGTCCCTTCTCCAAGCCCTCCAGCAGTGTTGCATAGCTGGAAAGGAAGTTAAATGCATAATCACATGCAGAGTATGAATCATTTTTACAAATGGAAGTTCACAGTAAAGGGATGTGATTCAGAGTACCAGTGACTTTAATATCTTCCTATTTTTAAAACGATGTTTAATTTAAAAAGCTAGTGCACAAGAGCAAACATACCTGCCCAGACCAAAGATCCAGCAACTCTAGACAGCAGGACAAATATGTTTAAACCTTTTGAATCAAAGGTGTTGCATGGTACTTAAAAGCTCCTTGTGGATTGTTTTGGATATTTCTTTCAGCCTTGAAGTCATACAAGTTTTTATTGTTCCTAGCATCTTGTGGCAAAGAGCTGCACAGCCTAACCACAAGCTGTGTGGTGCTATTTCCTTGTGTTTGATTTGGGCCTGCTAATGCTAGCTTCATTTGACAGTGTCTGGTCTTTGTATGGGAAGAAGCAAGTAATTGTTGTTCATTGACATACTTCACACAAGATGTCCAGATGTGTGTGATCAAAGCTGCAGAGCACTCTCAGTTGCTATATCAAAGCCCTCCAAACTTGAGGATGGTCATCCTACTCCATGTTCTCTATGCCGTTTCCAGTTCCAGTGTACCTTTCTTGTGGGGTGCTGTGCTGCACACAGCATTGAACAGGACTTTTGCAGTAGTGTGATTATACATGTGGTTTTATTCTCCATTCCTTTGCAATGAATTTCTATAGTTTATTTGCTTTTTAGAGTATTACTTTCAAGTGGTAATATCCACCTCCAAACCTGTTATTATGAACACAAACCAATTTTTTTCTCACATCCCTTAACTTGCATTTCCCTGTACTGAATTTTACCTGTCAGCATAAAATCTTCCTGCAAGTCTCTTAGACTGGTTTGTCAAATTATCACTTGTGCCCCTTTGGATGGGAGTGTTTCCTTCTCAGCCCAGCAGAGATGAGTGAGCCTTTTATTTGCTTTGTCCATCTGCTAAAGAGGAAAAAGATAAAAGAGACAGAAGGAGCTGAGGAAGGGAGTAGCTGTGACTCTCCCCTCTGTCCTGACCAACAGAATTCCTATCTGGTCTGGTAATAATTGCAAAGTGCAAATTCCTGGACAGCCAACATCTCCTAGGCACAAGTCCCTCAAGCCCCTCTAGAGGTGGGAGTTTCACACAGTTACCCCCTCTCAGGTGTAGCAGCTTGAAGACTGCAGTCCAGCTCTAAATATATTAACAAGTCAGATACAACAGGAGAGTGGATAGATACTGCATGTCCTGCAATAGCTAACAGAGAAAGAAGACACAAATTTGCTATGGGAGTAGAAATGTCAAGTGAGAGAAGGAAACTGAATGCAGGGATGGGAAGCAGAAAAGGGGAAAAGAACTCTTACAAGTTTCTGTTGAAAAATGTTGTAATTCAGCTGAGTCACTGCCATGCAGGTTATAGTACATTTTCTTCCTTTTCTACAGTCCTGGGACGCTGCTTTAGCTAAGACTGCCAAAGCATGGGCAAAGAAGTGCAAGTTTAACCACAATATCTGCCTTGAAATGCCAGGGAAGATGCACCCCACATTCCCACTTGTTGGAGAAAACATCTGGACTGGCTCAGCCCACATCTTCTCTGTGGATGCAGCTCTCAGGGCCTGGTTTAATGAAGTCAGCAGCTATGATTTCAGCACCAATACATGTACTGACATGTGTGGTCACTACACTCAGGTGAGTCTTACATGCCTAGTGGTTTACAGTCTTAGAGAGAGAGAGAGAGAGAGAGAGAGTCTAATATATATAGTCTATATGTATATAGTCTGATTTCACTGAAAATCTCAGTACAGGCTTGGAACAGATTGCTTTGGAACAAGAATTACAGCAGGGGTTTGCACCTTCCAGTTTATTGTTGCATGAGATTGAAAATAATTATTATGAGCCCCAAGGATGTCCAAATTCTATTTCCAGTAATGGGGGAAAGGGATTAACCCCTGGAAATTTCACACTTACAGGGAAGACAGATAATAAATGCAGATATGGCTATCAGTCATTTTTCTCAGCTGTCCTTTGAGTTGTTTAAGTTGGTCCTGTGTCAGCTGTTTTAAATTTCCATGAGATACTTCTCCTTCTTCTTGTAATGCTGTTGCTGTGGCAGTATTTGAACATTTGCATGATGTATTTCCCTTTGTCCTGCAGGTCGTTTGGGCAGAGAGTTACAAAGTTGGCTGTGCAGTTCACTTCTGCAGTACAGTTGAAAATTTTCCAGGGCTGTTCAAAGCAGCACACTTTGTTTGTAATTATGGGCCAGCGTAAGTTAATTATGGCACTGGGGTGGGGGGTTCTTTTTGAAATATCCCGTAGCTGATCTGGTATCAGATGCCAACAGTGATGGGTGCAGTTGTAACATGTTTCAGACTAAGCTACATCTTCACGTCATTTATCCAAGGGAAATTTCCTCTGGCCATTGGGAACAGAACCTATTGGACATAGCTGGAACTGCAGAAAATCCCATTCTAAAAAAGCAGGAGACCAGATCATAGCTGAGAGCACTCACCATAATGCAGATGGTGGAAGAAAATCTATTTTGATTTCAGTCTCTGCAGGAAAAGTGAGCAAGGTGCAATCTTCCTGCTTCAGAAAGATGACATCTTTCTATGGCCCTACCTGAATTTCAAACAAGACATTGTAATTTAAGAAATAAAAGCAAGACAGTCCTCTAGTTTACCTGGTACCTTGCAATATTTCAACTTACTTTTTACAAATTTGTTTTTTATAGTCCAGGTGGGTAATGAGGATCTAGAGGCAGATTCTTGTATGCTTACAATGATACAGTATTGCCTGAGAAGTCTCATTAATTTCCAGTGGTGAGAGTCAACTGCTCCCCATGCCAGTAAGAGGTTTAATCTGATCTAAAAGGAATTTCAAACAATTGCAATGATTAGTTTTTTGATAAGGGGATTCCCTCCCCTCATTAGCTTTTCAGTGACAGCTAACAAAATACTGTTCCGTTTTCCAGGGGGAATTACCCAAGAAAACCATATAAAGAAGGACAGCCATGCAGTGGATGCAGTAATGAGAAGTGTGTAGACAAGCTCTGTGGTAAGACCAAAGTGATCAAATAAGAAAATTGCACAGAAATAAAAGTGGCATAATTTGCAGTGAAAATATAACGAGTCAATTTGCACTAAGTGCACAGCGGGTCTGTAGTGCACCACACAGCAACAGTACCAAACCCTGGGAGGTATAGTATAGGAAGGAATTAATTGAAATACTTTGCTGTTGAAAGCTCTCAGAAGTAGAAGCCAGAGTTTCTGATGCAGGGAAGTATCAGTGAGACTACTCTCTCCCTTTAATCCGGTCAGGAAGTCAAATCCAAAATTTTAGCCCCAACAAATATTCACTGTCTGGTTCTTCTCTCCCAGCAGAAATAGGAAATTTATCTTCAGCTTTCTTGCTTGTTTAGCATGTCCTAACACATTTTCCAGACAACTATAGTTCTGAAACAATAAGACTCTACCAAAAAGCACACATTTCTGACTTCCACAGCTTTCTGGCAAACAGCAGTGAGAGCTTGTTTGTAGCTCTCTTCCCTATTATGCTCAGTATTATCAGAGTGCTGGTGGAAAATAATTACATGAACAGTTCTAACAGAGCTCAAAGGGCTCAGGGCATGAGGGGATTTTAATCAAATCTGGAGGAGTAATTAATAAAGGACTGGTAACCCCTTTGGAACACGCCTGCAGCAGCCGTGGTGCCAGGAGCCACTGTGGGGCTTAGCCAGCACAGCCCACTCCCAAACCCTGCAAAGATGCAACAATGACAGGAGCTTGGTTGGAATGAAGGCCTCTCTGGGGTGGAGGTGCTGCCTGCAAATGTTCTGCCTGGGCCTGGGAGAAAAGCAGGCACAGACAAGGGGCTCAGCCTGCTCCCTGCTCCTGCCTCCCCCTAATGAGCCAGGGTGAGTCTGTGCCGGGTCTGCAGTGTCAGCGTGTGGGCACAGCAGGGAAACACAGCCTGTCCCCCATCACTCCGAGTCTGCTCCAAACAGCAGTTTCCAGGGGTGGACCTTTGTGGTATTGCACCTAGTCCCAAACTGGGCAATGTTTTAAATAAATGGAGATTTAAGGACATACAACGTCTTAAATCAAATATGAATTTTATACACAGGTTTAATGGGGATGATCTTTACTAGCCAGGCTCTAGACAGCTTCAGCTGTAGAAATTACTGACCATTTGATACTCTTATTTCCTTCTGGCTGACTCATCTTAAAGTCTCAGACCGATGCATCACAGCAAAACTAGAAATATCTCAAAGAATAGGGGGAGGGACAGGAGGAACAGAGCATGTAGAAGTGCTAGATCCTATCACCTGCTTTTACCATTTTCTCCTATAGGGCAAATGAGGAATTTCAATAGGATGCACATAGGCAATCCTGCAAATGTGTCAAAACTTTTAGTAAAGGTGTACTTCAGTGATAAATTTAGTAGTTGTATTTGTCTGTCTGTAACTACTTAAATTTGGTATGTGTAACAATAAGAAATAAATTCCATGTTTTGTGGTTATTTTTTATTCCCTTATCCCCATGACACAAATACTTCCTGATACAGCAGGTTTTTTTGTGCTTCTCTTTCAATTCAATAAGAAATATGAGCTCCACACCAGTTGGGAGCCTGCTCTTGCTGGCCTGCTTCCCCCTTGCAGGATGGTTTAGGCACTAACTGGTATCATCGGTGTAATCAGCCAGGCACCAGCAAAGGCTTCCCTCTTTACATTAAGAACCATCACTGAACGATACTTACATTTCTTTCCTCTTCTGATCTCTTTGCAGAAAATACAGAACGTGAGAAACTGATAAGTACGTATCAAACTGTTCTTAATGGCTTTCCTGTAAGTATGGCCAAGTCTGATGGGTCTTAACACCTGTTTCTTCACTGACTTTTAGGTTATGCCAACTGGTATCCAGACTGGGATACACGGCCCCAGCCTCAGCCACCACGGCCCCGTCCCCCCAGGCCTCCTGCACCATCATACGTCCCACCTGCTGAGCATCCACATCCCTCATGTGACCAATACTGTCTTAGTGTTTTAATTTTAAGGCCATTGTTTCTGGTACTGAGTGGTGGTGCTGTACTATTAGTACAACAGAAATTTCCACACACATATTTTTATGAGTAATGGTCAGTTAAGATACTGATAGTGATCCTACTGCTGTATTGCTCTCAGGCAATTGTACACATTTCAAAAAACACTTGGTCATTGTGGCTGTACAGAGTCTTTTGAGAAATTCTTCTTTCTCATGCAAACTATGCAAAACAAGAAGATAACGCTTGGACACTTGTTGTTTTCCAGAGATGTTTTGGTCCCAGACTGAGTGTGTTTTGGAATTGGGTGTTGTGAGGCTCCAGCCTATCACCCTGGGGGGTGGTTGGTGACCTGACACGTTCTTACCATATATAAAGAGGAATACAATAATAAAGGTGCTGCTGCCGCCGCTGCTGCTTTTGAACTGCACTGGCTGTGTGTCTTCCTTCTTGCTCTACAGCGACAGGTCATCTCTCCATTATCTCTGCAATGTTTATCCAGCATAGGAAAGGCTGCTTCTTCACTTAAGGCAAGAAACAAGTGGCTGTGGATAGAGTCAGTATAATTTATTGGCAGTAGCTGCAACATGCCCCTATGTCTGTACGAGCCTCTTAGCTCTAGGGGTAGATGCTAGAGGGACCATGGAGACTAGATATTATTCCATGTGCTAACAGTCCTCCTGGAAACCTGGAGTGTCAGAAAGACATGCCTAAAGTGGCACACTGTATCCAAAAAAAAAAAGCAGTAATTTATCTTCATTAACCTTCAGTTATCCCAGACACAATTTTCCCCAGATAATGGAGATTTAACTGTATATATTACTTTTTACGAACAGGAGTAAAGCTTGTCCTTTACAATATTTAGTCTATGTGTGCCAGTGTCTGTTACTCTATTGTCAGTTGTACTATTCAGTTCTTCTCTCAGAATTAAGTCTTGTTCTGCATAGGTAGAAGAATACCAGAGAAAGGTGAAAGAGCAAGGATTAAGGTGAGGTGTCAATGGGGAAAGCTTAATTTTAGGATGTGAGATGGTGAAAAAATCTACAATGCAGAATAGATGACAGCCATCCTGAGCTTTCAGGCAGGAGGAAACAGAGACGGAAGATGAAATGGGCCCAGGACAGATTCTGGTTTATAAATGGAAGATCTCAGCCTAATTTTAAAAGCCCTCTGATGGATTCAGTTTGTTTTATGAGACATTTATCCCTCAACCTGACCCCTATTGTTCCAATGTATGTATTTTTAGTAAGAGGAATGAAGCCATCTTTCAAGCCAGGAGATACTGACTGATATTAGCAATGCATAACTCTGCTGTCAATATTTAAAGCTGGTTTTCCACCTTTATCTTTGTTCTAATGTTTTAAGAACACGGTGACTCAAATTCTGTGCCACATTGCAGCATGTCATCCCACAGAATAAAAATGAGCCCCAACCGAGGTTCTTGTTAATAGATCCATTGGGGTGGATTAGAGTGAAGTGACACTGAATGGATGGTATATAAATAAATAAATAAGGCAGCTTTATTTTAGAACAATTTGGATGTAATGGAAAAAAATATATAAGGAAAAGAAAGAAAGAGGAAAACAGCCTTAAGAGCATTTGTTTTCATCAAAAGAAGAAAATTTGTTCAAAAAATTTTTGCAATGCGAAGTGATGGCTATGAAAGGGATTACAGGGGCCAAACAAATAGTAACAAAGAAGCCTAAAGGACAGGAGATAAGCTTGCCCTCCGGAAGTCAAGAAACAGAGAGAGAAGGCTGCCACAGATCTAATGTGAACTTGTAGCTTAATTTCCTTATTCTTATAGCAATGTTCTTGTAATGTGACTCATTTCTTGTGACCATGTCTAAAATAAGTCCAGCCTGCAAGTCTTCGAAGCCAAACGCTGCTGGTGGAGTTAAAACCACCTCGTACAGCTGAAACACTGTGCTTTTAAAGCTGGAAGACCAGATATTGAAAAGAATTACTGTAAGGAAAGGGCTAATGACATTTGCAGTGTATGCCTTAAGGAAGTGCTCGGTGGTGGAACTCGGTGCAGAAACTTGCCTGGAGCCTGTGCACAAACCGCAAACACGAACGGAGTTTCAGTGCTGTCCCTGCGGGGGCAGGACCGACGCTGACCCTTTTCCCTGCCGCGTTCCACGGCGGTGTGTTACACAGCACGTGAGTGACCGCACAAGGACCAGGAGCGGGGTCTCTAACAGGACACTCGCCTTTGGCGGCGCTGGCCCCGCAGGACCCCCGAGCACCCGGCCGCCGCCGAGTGCCGCCGGGCGTGCGCAGTGCCGGCTCCCGGGGCCCGGCCACGCCCAGCCGGCCCTCCCTGCTAAGGAGGGACTCCATAAAGGGGACCCAGGCAGGGAACCCCCCGGCTTTCCTGAACACCGCGGAGAGGGAGGTGGATGTTCAGCGGGATGCCACTAGCTCCAGAGTGGTGACGTCCTGCTTGCACCATCTCTCTTCTCGCTTTCTCAATGACAAGCAGGTTTTCTACGTGTGTGTTGGCTTTACTGCTCTGCTGTCATTCCTCTGATACCTATGAACCATCGACATTGCCTGATATTCGAGATCCAAAGTTTATTGAGGAATGTGTGCAAACCCATAACAAATTCAGGTCTGAAGTGAATCCACCAGCCAGCAACATGCTCTATATGGTAAGGGAATTTTCATTACTTACATGCGGATGTGTAGCATTGTGATGATGTTTATGATTCTCAGAGATTGCTTTTGTGATCAATTGTAAAAAATCAGGAAAAAAAAGAAAAAAGCAACCTCTTGGGATCATAAGAGAAAGCAGAGAAGAAGGCTGTAGTTATGAAGTGGTTTTGTGCTGTTGAGTATATGTATAGTTTCGCCCTGACTTAAATTCCTCGTTCGAAGCTCAAGGTTTCAGCCCTCAACCGAGCCTTGTTGTGTTCTGTGTGCAGCCTCCTCGTTGCGAGGCACCACACGAAGCTCGGCAGCCGGAACTGTGGTGTGGTTTTGTGTGGTTTTGTCTAAGCACAACTTTCAGGCTCGAGTCGGCGGGGGCAGAATTTCTTGCCAGACAGCTGTGGGGAGCTCTCTCTGGGCTTCCTGGGAGCACTCTCTGCGAGGCTGCCATGGACTGACCCGGCAGGGCAGCGGTCACGAGGGGCTGGCGCTGCAGGGAGGGCCAAAAAGCAACAAGTGCTGCAGGGGACATCGTGTCCCACGCTGCCCCCCGCCTGCTCCCTGGGCACATCGGGGCAATACCTGCAGCTACCATGCAAACATGGTCTAGTGGACCACAGCCATTGTTCCGGTTGTGGTCTCTTACGATCTCGCATGGTCACCCACCAGAAGAGGACATAGCCACAGCTGTAATTAGCAACGCTGCAACTGAAGTTAAAAAAAAGTTCATTTTGCGTTTCTGGTTATCAAACACTAAAAGTTAAGTGCACCATTAGGGAGGGGTAAGTGAACAGCAACCAAGTTCGATTGCAAACCCGACATGAAACAATTTAGTTTCTCTTCTAGATGAATCTTTTACTTAAGCTCTCTTGAGCTGTGCATCCTGAACCTCCAGTACATGTTGCTTCGGACTTCCTTTATTTTCTGCATTGCTTTACTGGCCCTACACGAACTTGCTAGGATGTGTTTAAAAAGCAGTATTCATCTTTTTAAATTGTGCCTAATTTCTCCTTTTGAAAAAGAACTGAAATCTGAAAAAAAGAAGGCATAAGAAAGAGACAAATAAGTTGCATCTAAAACAGAAACTAGATCATGGTAAGTTTCTTTGGAAACGCTGCAAAAACCTTAGTCTTAAATATGATCTCTCTCAGGAATGATTTAATGTGGAGAAAGCAGTACAATACATGATAAAATCTATTACGAAAGTAAAAGTATTGGAATTGAAAACAGTTTTTTGAGTGGTGTTGGGCACTTCAAAAAGGCAGAAAAGAAGATGGCTCCTTTATTTCACGGGGAACTTCTTTTTTGCTGGAGATAATCTACCTAGATATGTAAAAATTAAGACTGAAGTCAGGGCATTCCCATCTTTTGGAAAAGTAGTTTTTAAAATAAAATGCAAGATAGAAACTCATTTAATTGCAAGTTACAAAGCTCTACTGCCGATATTGATTACAAAATGAAAATGTTGATCTAAGATTTTTTTACCTGGCAAATATGAGCCCTTTCTCATCCACCCTAAGCAGTGCTTAGTTCTTTTCTAAGGCTCCTCAAAAACAGCAAAAAAGAATCTCACCAGTTTCAGGGCTTCACTACAGTCTCCTTTGAATTATTGCTGCCTTGCATCACTTTTTACATATTGTACATTCAAATTTTCTCCCTAAATCGGCAAGCAAATTGTTGTAAAATGAAAACTGAGAAGTAGTTCATGAGGGAAAAAATTTGTAAGCATTGTTTGGTCAAACAGCAGTTACATCTGTATGCAATTCTCCCTGTCCTGTGCATTTTCTTCCCATGCCATTTAGTCCAATCTTTCAGTTTAAGTGCAGTATGGTAAGCAAATAAGGAGTATAGCTGCAGTTAAACTAAAGATCATTCTGAACATTTCTGTACACTGGTTTTCATCTGTCAGCCAGTTCAAGCACGCAAGATGGAAAGTATATTTAAACATATTTACTATTACACATACCTTTATGGAACTTTAAACTTAATACTACTATAGGAAGAAGGAAAAGAGATGCATGGACTTGTAAAAAGCAGAATGGGGAAAAAAAACAGACCATGAAGCACTAAGGTGCATCCCCCACTGTCGTACATCTTTCATTGTGATCTTGTGATCTCAGAGCATTGCCAAGGTGTAAACTGCAGCTTCTGTCTTAACTTGCAGAGTTTTCTTCCAGGGCTGGAAGATAACTTCTGTACAATGCCAGATTTTATCCGTTATCCTTAAAAGTTATCTAAGGAAATACCAACTGCTCACTTGAAGACCTCCTGCCCCAAGTTTAATATTTATTATACTAAGTCCCTATGTAAATTATTTGTCTTAGTTTTCTGGGTGTATTTGGTTTGCATGGACAGGTTTTGGTGGTAGAGGGGGCCTACAGGGGTGACTCCTGTGAGAAGCTGCCAGAAGCTTCCCCCATGTCCCACAAAACCATTTATGTGCTGCTGGCCAAAGCAGAGACTGTCAGCCACAGTGGTAGTGCCTCTGGGACAGTACATTTAAGAAGGGGAAAAGTTATGCACAAGCAATTGTAGCCAAAGAAGAGAGAAGTGACAGTGTTGAGAGGAACAACTGCAGACACCAAGGAGGGTGCAGAAAGGGTGGGAGGAGGTGCTCCAGGTGCTGGAGCAGGGATTCCCCTGCAGCCCGTGGTGCAGGCTCTGGTGAGGCAGGATGTGGCCCTGCAGCCTGTGGAGGTCCACGGAGGAACAGAGATCCACCTGCAGCACGTGGAGGACCCCACACTGGAGCAGGTGGAAGCCTGAAGGGGGCTGTGACTGCATGGGAATCCGGTGCTGGAGCAGGGATTCCCCTGCAGCCCGTGGTGCAGGCTCTGGTGAGGCAGGATGTGGCCCTGCAGCCTGTGGAGGTCCACGGAGGAACAGAGATCCACCTGCAGCACGTGGAGGACCCCACACTGGAGCAGTGTGATCCTGAAGGACTGCACCCTGTGAAAGAGACCATGCTGGGGCAGTTTATTAGGAACTACACCCCATGGGAAGGACTCAAATTAGAGAAGTTTGTGAAGGACTGTCTCCTATGGGAGGGACCCCACACTGGAGCTTCAGAAGAGTGTTAGGAGTCCTTCCCCTGAGGAGGAGGGAGCAGGAGAGACAATGTTCGGTGAACAGAGCATAACCCCTAATTCCTGTCCCCCTGTGCTGCTGGGGGAGAAGGGAGCAGAAAATCATGATTGATGTCCTGGAAGAAGGGAGACATGGGGAGGAAGGTGTTTGAAATTGTAATAAGTAAAATTAATTTCCCCAAGCTGAGTCTCTTTTGCCCATGATGGTAACTGATGAATGATCTCTCCCTGTCTTTATGTCAATCTAGGAGCCTTTGGCTGTATTTTCTGTCCCCTGCCCAGCTGAGAAAGGCTGTGATACAGTGGCTTTGGTGCACCCCTGGCATCTAGCCAGCATCCACCCCACCACAGTGGGAAAATACATCCTCTACAAATGTTAGCCAAAGGAAGAAATGGACTACATAGGTTATAAAATATTTTCAAATCTCTGTAGATGCGTTTTGATGTGATTTTTAGTTATTAATTGGTAGCATAAACAATGTAAATTGTTTCAGACTTAGCTATGGTACAAAAAAGGTTACTTAGGTAAAACATAGGCATAAAATCTAACAACCTACCTTTATTAGATTCTACCAAAAAAATCTATGAAAAGGTGGATTGTTCTGTCACCATTTCTGATCCATTCAAAAGAATTTCTCTAATGATCCCATCATTTGCAGAAGCAAGTGGGACATTTTAATTGATTCAGAAGAGGACAAATAAAAAGGGTTTATTTTTTAAAAAAGCTTCAATACAAAATAGTTCAGTGCTGGACAACTTCATTTACATAAGATCAAGTATAACTAGAACTACAAGCATACATTTGTGGTACTGTATCTACCAGGAGGTACAATGCTGTAATCACTTAATCAAGGTGTGTGCACAAGAAAACCCAGCAAGAGCAGACACCACCTCCAGTGCAAATAAACGACATTTATATAACTCAATTGCTTAAATAGCAACTTTCGTTAAAATTGAATAGCAAGTTAATGAGTCATTCCACAAATACGAATTCAGCACTAATGTTCCAAACCACCAAACACAATGATGCTGACCAAAGGGTTGAGTTTAAACTGTCCACAAAATCCCAGTGTGCTTGTGAACCAACCTGCAAGCCATGGCCTTAAGCAAACATGAGACTACACAAGACTCTTGAGTTATTGGTATGGTAAGCATAACCCTCATTCTCCAGATTTTATGTAAATTCACTGTTTAATTTCCATTAACATTCTCTCATGGCCAGCATAGTGTTGAACTGCACATTGTGCCACAAACACTGTATTTGACTGATGTGCAGCACTTGGTGTCCAGAAAACCAGTCAGCCAAGATCATACACAACCCCAAAAACTTCCTTAAACTTAATGAGTAATTTAAGTTCAAATCAGAAATGAACCTACAAGCCAATCTGTTGCCCATTTTTCACTGTAAAATAGCTAGTTTTCTCTGTTAGACAGTCTCAAGGACGATTTCTGTAAACATAGCTATGTTGTTGTAAAAATTATCTTTTTACATTCCTTTCCCATGGACACAGATCCCTTTGACGGACACTTCTTGTAACCAATATAGTTAGAGACGGAAGTGTTAACTTTCTCCAATGATCTGTGATTTCTAAAAGTGTATATAAGAATTAAACGAAAGGGGTTTTCCCCCCTTTCCGCCCTTGCTCTGAACACAGCCCGAAGTCCAGCTCTCATTATTTCTGCGTCTTCGACTGATTACCGGGATAAGCCGAAATAACGGGGCATCGCGGTAATACCAATCTACCATGTAGCTCTGCAAGTCTCAACAGAAGTAAAAAACAAACCAAAAGCCTCTACGCTATTGAGACCCAGCTTTTCCTGAAAGCTGCTCTGAATTGCTGCCTTGCTCATATAACAAAGTGATTTTTAATTGCCTTTATTTTGCAGAGTTGGGATCCAGATCTGGCAAAGACTGCAAAAGGTTGGGCAAAGAAATGCCTGTTTAAACATAATATATACCTCAAAGAGCGAGGGAAAGTTCACCCCAGATTTGCTTCTGCTGGAGAAAACCTCTGGACTGGCTCACTTTCTGCCTTTACTGTGAAAGGAGCCATCACCTCTTGGTACAATGAGGACAGATTCTACACTTACGCCACCCATAAGTGTAGTAAAGTATGTGGCCACTATACACAGGTAGGCATTGCGTTTCTCCATCTAAACCATGAACCAACTTTCCCACTTTGATACAAAACCTCTACATTTCTGTTGAAGATTAAATGAACTTTTCCAGGTTCTGTAGGCTTACATGTCTGTGTGCAGAAGATATTCTCCTGTTCCCATTTGTGGGAGGAAAAGAGCCGTTGTGTTATCACTTTAAATATGGTAGTTTGGATGTCTTTTTAGGACGAAAACAGTGCAGCCATCAAGCAGTCAGACTAGCCAAGCAGTGGCCAAAAACAGGCAATGGCCGTGGGCTGAAGTGCATTAATGGAATGAGGTCCCAGCTCTGTCAGGCAGACATCAAATGCCAATGACTAGAGAAGAACCACCATGAAAAGAGATGTCTGCAGTTCTGCAAACATCATGTGCACACTTTGTTCAATCACTATTCCCAAAGAAAGAGGGCAAAGTGAGGGAGAGGAGTGCCACTGCCTTGCAATCTGCAATCACTGCCCACAGCTATAGGAAGGCAGGACAGCTTGTAAGAAGCTGCTCTAGGGTTAAAATTTGACTTGAGGCTGTTTAATTTTTTTTGCAGAGATACAGATGTGCATTTAGGACTTGAATAGATGAGGTGAAGCTGGTGGGGTTTGTGAACAACATGCACGGGTACTTGTGTGTAGAAAAGATACTTGGATGAAGGAGCTGTGAGCAGTGACAGTGAGTTGCTTTTTGAGGTTGCTCACAAGGACATTGCAATAGTCAGCATCTGGAAACTGCACTGAAGCCTTGCCTGACACTAATACACAGTGCTGTTGACTGTGTTGTTTGTAGAGGAGCAGCCCATGCAGTTTCATAGGAGTAGAATGAAAAAAAAAAGATTATTCTCACTTGGAGTCAGCAGTGATAGTGACTGTAGCTAGAAGATGTGTGTCTGCCAGCTTTGAGAAGTATCCTCAGATCTTTACTGTCAGGGAGCTCCTCAATCATCTTCTTCCCAGCTGTGGAGAAGAGAATTTTCCCTGGGCACAATTACTGCAGTTACCACAATTCACATCCCTGGCATATGCCTCAGCCAAGGGCCTCCTGGGATGGGGAGGGTCCTGTGATTCAGTTCTTCACAGTCCTCAGGAGTGAAGTTGTCTATGGTTGGTGTTGGGAGCAACCTCTTCTCTGCCACTGCACTGAGAACACTCTGAGGAGCCTGAAGATTGTCCCCTCTTCCCCGAGCTGGCACCAAACAGGCACAAAAGGAAAGGGCCACACCTCCCCTTCAAGTCAGTGGAGGCACAAATGTATTCATCTCCTAGGCTACCAGGATCCTTCCATATTGCTCATGTAGTCAGTCATCACTGCTGTTGTATCACCCTTGTCTCCCCTCTGCTGCTGTCATGGGACTTACTTTTCCAGGATTGCAGCATTTGGCTGCACTCTATTCTTTGGTAGGATGCTGGATCACACAGAAAAACTTTTAGTAGTCAGAGGATCACTAAATGAAGTAATGCCCTTGCCTCTAGATTATTATCTTAGTTACGGCCATAGTGTTAAAAGGCAGGACTGCAGCCTGGACACAGTCCTCCTCTCTGCTCCTCCCATAGCACCAGTGCCTTCTGGCAGTTTGCTTATACGTTCCCCTGGGATTTAGAAAGGGGGCAGTCAGCCCTCATAGGAGATGCAAGAGATTATGCAGCCTTTTCTGCACATGTTTGAACTGATATGCCACAGTGGGAAAGGCAGATTATTTTGGATGGATTACTTTGAAGCAAAGGAGATGAACTTCAACTTTCTCCTTTGCAAGAAAGGAAAACAACCTTCAACAGCCAGTTACTCTTTGTTTCAGCATAGTTTTAACAAATATGTGGTGAATTGGGTAAAACAGTCATTTTTCAGAACAAACTATGATTTTGAGATCCATCACTGCTGCTTTTCTCTGTGAAGCCTGCCCAAGGAGTCCTCCTCATCCCATTTATGTCATAAAACAGGGGAGAGCAGGTCTTTTCCTAACTCTTCAGGTGCTGAATCAAAGCCTTTGTCACCAGTGTACCTATCTGTCTGTCTTTTCAGGTTGTTTGGGCTACAAGCTACAAGGTTGGCTGTGCTGTCCACTTCTGTCCCAAAGTGTCATACATCTCCATACGCAACGCAGCACACTTTGTGTGCAACTATGGGCCACCGTAAGGTTTTTCATTACGAATATTTCACAGGGTTTGGGTTCTACCTCTTCCCTCCCAAAACATGCAACTTCATTAGATCAGTTCATTTAGTCATGTTTTTTGTGGGAGGAAATGGTCCCCAAAATAGAGAAAGAAGTACACCTCTGTCAAACCAGCTTTTTTGGTTTGCTAGGTGAGGGCTGTGTATTGGAGCCAGAAAGCAGTGGGACTGGAAGAAAGGATTAAATATAAGATGCTGACCTGAAAATACTGAAGTGATCATCTGAAAGTTAATCCCTTACTCCTGAGAACCACAATGGCCCCAGGCAGTTGCCAAGGTGAAAGTCCAGAGTCTGAACATACTCCCACATGTGCCTGCAGAATTAAGCCCCTAAGTCAATGGTTTGGATAAACACTGAAGTGTGCAATGCTTGCAGCCTGCACTTTTAGCAGCTGAGGGCTGCTTATGAGACTGGTGCTGCTGAAGGCAAAATTTGATCCAGAGGTCCTTCATATGCATAGTCAGTAGGATATCCAGCTAGGATGGATGTATTTTTCTCTTCTCCAGCTAATTCATGCCACCATGGTATAAATGCAGCTTTAGAAACTTTACATGCATACCATGTTGGACCAAGGCCAGGCCAGCCCTTGAACTCAAGCAAGTTTGGCTTTCCTTTTTGGCCATGCTTCATCCTTGTAAGAATGTGTAGATACCTTGAAATGAGACAGGTGCTGCTCTACCCTTAAGCCCCACACCCAAATGTGGTGTGCAGAGAGCCAAAAACACACTGTATTTCTTGCCCAGTGTTGACAGAGACACCATTGGAAGGAGGGGTGGTGCCCTTGCAGCACCCAGCAAAGCAGGCAGGGTGCTCTCCAGAGAGGCAAGGGGGTCTAGAGAGGGCTTTAAAGCTGGGCACTTCCCTGCTGGGTGAGGACACTGCAAATGGGCTGTTGCATGCTAACAGTAATGTCACACCCAGCTGTTGATTTTGAGAGGCAGCAGCTTCATTTCTTTATTTCAGCTCTGCCCAAGGGCTCAGGCAAGATGCATACACAGTTTCAATTCTAAAAGTGAATATACCCTTCAGCTTAGACCAAGCAGTGAAAGCCTCACCCTGCTGAAAGTTTTACCATGAAGTTTCATCTCACAGCTGAGATTGCATGCTTACAAAATCCCCCTCTCGGTGTTCATGAGCTATTTGAGGCAAGCTGTAAACCTTGCTTTGGCATGTTTCGAGCAAAGTGAAGCACTGAGCTGTGTTTGGTGCAGTATCAGCCTGGGCAGACGTAGTTGGTGCCGCTTACGCCACTGGTGGGGGGAGCAGGAGAGAGACTCACATCACGTCTAAAATACTAACCAACAAATGGATGAAATCACCACCTAGGAGAGATTATCAAACACCAGAGATTCCTCTTCAATGCTGAATACACACGTACACACACAGTAACTGAACCTGCTCTTGTTTACATAGTTAAGAGCCAGCTATGAGAGTCCACAGGCTCCACATACATAAATTGCCCAACTTCGAGACTGCTTTAATTCCCAGGTTTGCAATACTGCTGTCTCCAGGTTCCTAAACAATAGGGTGCATTACACTTAACCTCTTCTTCTTCACGGCATGTTTTGGGCACAGGGCACTCAGACAGGACTGTCGAAAAACCATCTCTCTGTCATCACAAGTGAAGCAAAACTGAAGCTTAAACCTAATTAGCAGTAGGTATTAATGTCCTTCCATGGGCTGTTTGAGAGCAGCGTTTCTTTCCTTCGCAGTGGGAATTACCCAGTGCGCCCGTACAAGACAGGAGCAGCGTGCAGCGAGTGCGGCGGCGAGCAGTGTCTGAACCAGCTATGTGGTAAGTAGAACACAGCCACACAATCTCCCCAAGCATGTGTAGGAAGGGAAGGGGCACACAAAAGATGCTGACAGGAGGCAGGCACAGCACTCTCCTGTTCCTAAATATAGGCTGAAAAACTGCAGTCAGAAGCCAGGTAGGTAGTGATGCACAAAGAGAGGGCAGGAGGGCAGAAAGAGCCTGTTTTCTACCCTAGGGAATGACAGGTTGGGGTCTGCTCTTCTGGTGCTGGAGGGTGTGATACAGGAGATACGGTGGCTGCAGTTTAAGGTGTTACTACCCCTGCTAGAAGTTAGTGCTTGCAGAAGCAGAAAGCAGAGAATGGAATACCTGTCCTGTCCTGGAGGCTCCAGGTTACTACCTGATGCATGAGCTGTGGCTTGATCTGGTGCAGGTCCAGGCAAGCCTTGCCCCTGCCATGCTGCTGTGGGTGGGGAGAGCAACCGTGGCACTGCCAAAGCTGCTCGCTCCAGTGGGCGTCAGCCAGGCTGTCTGCTCTCCTCTAAGCACCAGGAGAGAACAAGGCTAATATGCAAAAGCCTTAGTGGGGATGCAGTGCTCAGCCCAAGTCTGGCACCCCTCCTGATATGCCTGCACTTGGCTTTGCAATGGCTGCAGGAGTCAGGCGGGAAGGAGACCTGAAATTTCCATAGAGACAAGGCATTATGCTATGGACATCTGCCTGGGGGGAGCTGAGGGTATGACCACACTTCTCACCAGTGCTCGACCAGCGGTGAACTAAAGGAGTGGGAAGGTGGCATTAAAACATCAGTACCGCAGAAACGTGAGGGAATCCTGGATTCACAGGGCTGTTTCATGTTAGTTGCAGGCTGAGGATCTTAAACACAAGGCACAGGGCAAAAGCCAAAACGATCTTGGGAAGCTTGCTTGGGGAAACGAGTCCTCTCTACACCAGCCACTAGCGGGAGCAGAAGTCAACACAGTGTGATCAAGCAGTCCTCAGCAGATCCCGAGAGTCACTGCAGGACTCTCCCAGAGTTCAGGGGGTCTTTGCTTCTTCCTGAAAAGAAACACATTAGCTGTATTTGCAAGCCCATTATGACACTCACACTTCATTCCCTTTTGGTTAGAGTCATTACAAGTCTGCTTGTGTTCACTTCTTTTCTCTCTCCAGCAAATGCAGAGCGTGACAAAGTCATTGGTAAGTACCACCAGAATTACTGCTTCCACTTGTTGCCCCTTGGTGCAGTTAGACTTGAAAACAAGTGAATTGTTTTGTTTACAGAGGATTCCAAGTGGCATCCAGACTGGGACAGACCTCCATGTGACGAGTTCTGCATCTCTGTTATCGCTTTAAGGTCATTTCTCCTTATACTGACAGTTCTGGCTACCTGGCTCCTACCAAAATACTGGTCTTTAGTACCTGCCAGTGGGTGACAAATGTGTAGAAACCACAAGAGCACTTGGTTCAACTTATCCTTTCCTGGCAGCACAGATTGATAGAAACATTGTTTGCATCCACAGATGATTAGAAGTACAGAAATAACATTTTCATTGCAGGTGGCAGTTACGAGTGCTGATGAGCAGCTTTCTCACTGCTCGGAACCAGTTAAAAAGTTAAAATGGCTTTAGATGTTAAAATGGCTTTAGAAGTTAAATAGTTAAAATACTTTTCAAGTAGAGCAGCGTGCATGTGGTCTGGTGGGTATGGGACCACGTTGTCCAGGCAGCACACTAAGGTGCAGGCAGCTGCCCAACACACTTTCTTTAGGAAGGGCTGGAGGGTGTCCAGCCGAGGAGCCAGGCCCCAGCCCACAGCCAAGGCACAGGCAGAGCATGCACCTCTCTCATTCCTGTTGCACTCTTTCCTTGGCTGCTCCTACAGCAAGATGCAGAGTAGCCTGTATTATTTAATTTTTTTTCCAGTGAAGTTTTGTATCCCTGTGAGCTCTGGCATTTGCATCCAGTGGCAAGCAGCATGTTTCCCAGTCTCACAGTGCACTTAGGTAATTGGTACTTCTCTTGCTTAGAATTTGTTTTTAAACTCATGTTATTTGTGCCAAAACAGTTTCACATCAGTTTACAGTTATACATCACTGCAGTCTTTCCTGTTGTGGTTTTTTTTCTGAGCATAGAGGTTTTACTGCTGTTTCAAACAATAAATTGTTATTTCCTGCTTTCTGTGTATGGCAGTCATTTATTTGCAACATGACCTAAAGCTTTACTGCTGGTGCACAAAATAACCCCACGTTCAGCTCCAGCTTGCACAACACTGACAAACACAATGCCGGGAAAGATAGAACTCAAGTAAAATCACACTTTGCCCATGGTTATGACTTTGGTTCAACAGCTGCCAAAGAACAGATCTCCTGGAACCTGCACACCTGGAGCAGGCAGAAAGCTGCAGGGACAGCTGCTCTGTTCAGCTGGGCATGTCCTCTACCAACCACAGTCACTCGGCTCCAGCAGAGTCTGGAGGCAGCAGAGCTGCACAGACAGCTGGACCACAGCAATCCCTGTCTATACCTTGAGAAGCTTCTACACTGTCTCCCTCTGCAGGGCACTGACTTACACTTAAGCAGCTCTTAGGAAATACCATAGAAAAAGCTTCCTTAAAAAAATGGGGGCATAGGGGGATTAAACCCCCAAATTTTACAATGTGTTATCTTTAAAACAACAACAAAAAAACTTGAAAATCAAGAAGTCAGACGTGAACAAGTAGCTTTGTCGTTTTAAGAATATACAAAAATCCAGGTATTTAGCTCAGATGATCAAACCACTTTGAATTGTCCAAAGTTAGGGCAGATGCCCATGAATTCCATGTGATAAATGCAAAATACTGATGCATAAATACAGACTTCAGGTACATTTTTGCAAATCTGTAAACTTGTAAAGCAGTTAAGAACATAATTTGCAATAGTTCAAGCTGTTCTGAAAATCAGAAAAACCTCTTCACTCTTCCAAGTCCATTTCATTTTCTATTATTTACCTTTTATACAAGTGTAATAACCATACTGCCATACTCTTTTGAGAAAACAGGCGCACAAAGTACCAGCAGTGAGACCATGCAGCCTGTTAACCATTCAGATATGGATTCTTGGTCACACAAATCTTTTGGTTTAACTTGCCTACAGGAATATGAATAAGCTTTCTTGATTTTCCAGTTTAAGTAAATAATGTCCTACCAACAATCCTTGAAACCTGTCAACAGTAACAACCAAGAAATACTAAATGTGATGCCTTCCCACCCCATAACAATAGGACAAGATCTCCTTAAGTCTAAGAATTTTACTATAGAGAAAGATTTCATGTAAAAGCTACATAAATTACTCAACTGTGGGTCCTAATTTAAAAAAAAAACCACACTTCCATGGAAGTAAATATAATTTAAAGCCAGGCTGCCACAAGCTGAGCTACATTTTCCTGCACTGCAACTCAGGCACCCCAGCAGTTAGCTGATGCAGCTGGAAAACCCCCTTTTTTTAGGATACTTTAAAAGCCAGATGACTCCTGAAATGATTTGCCAGTCTGCTAGACCAGTGTGGGGCAAGCAGCCAATCACTTCTTTTTAACTTTTTAAACAACAGGCAGTGGAACATGTGTGCCACTCCTCTGTCACGAAAAGGACTTGATGCAGTTCAGATTAGGACTAAGGACTCTCTCTCCCCTAATATGCTAATGCTCCTTCCCTGGCTTGTCAAAGTCCTCCTTGCTGGGTCCTTGCTCTGCACTCTTCTGCAGAAGTACATTTGTGGGAGAGTAGCCATTCAAACTTAATTTATTACAGTGTCTCCTGTTGAAATAAGTCCTTCCACTATGTGAGAGGTCTGAACTACATGACAAACCCTGAACTGTGGTCTCCCTGCTACCCTATCGAGTGCCAAACACCAGCTGGTGTTTCTGAAAAGCTTTTCGTGGTGCTGGTATCACTGAACCCATCAGCTCACTACAGTTTCTGAGATGGGTGGCTTGTGACTTACACATATTCTCAGTGAAATAGCATTTTACTGATTGACTGCAAAAGAAACTGCCACTTACGAGCAATGCAGTTCCTGAGGAGATTGAGAGTATTTTTTCCTTAACAATCAAGTGCCAAGAACTGCTCACGTAACTGAAAGGCGCTCTAAGGCTGATGCACATGCCCTACCCTAAATGTCAATCACCTTACCTATGTCCCAACACAAATGGGCTGGCTATCTAACCACATACATTCTCAATTCTTATTTACATGTCAAAAAAAAAAAAAAGTTTTCACGTACTAGTTTCAAGGAAAAGATCACTAACTTAAAACCCTTGAGCTGCACCCTTTTAGCATAATAATTTCCACTGCATGTGCAGGTGATCAAAATTCCAAAACCTGGCAAAAGCACTCCAGCAGTCATGAAATTTAGCGTAGCTCTACCTCCTCCTCATTACATTTGCTTCTTTAATCTCAGGTCTATGAAATAAGCAACACCTGCTGCCAGTGCACCTCATTTCATCACATTTTACAGTTCAGGAAACTGAAAAACCTCTAAACTTCGTTTAAAATAGGGGAAGGGCCTCAAAAAAAAGGATGAGGAACACAATTTTTTAAGATGTTCTTGCAAGAGGGAAATAAATTAAGAGTATATTTAAAGGTAAAGAACACAACTTTATGCTTTCCTTGCCGCACAATCTGCATGTAAAGACACTTACTTTGTACCATATTCTGTCTAAAAACCCATCAGGATAATGCTAATAAATAGTTTATTAATGGTACACAATAAAGGTTACAGTTTGTCTGATCTTCAAATGAAGCTGTGAGTCTGTTTCCTGGAAAACAACATGGAGGCTGTGCAGTAGATTAACTAAGGATTTAAGAACATTTTATTAAAATAGTTTATTAACATCAAGACAAGACACACAAAAATAATCAGCTTTTACAGAAGCAAAAGCATAATATAGTAATAAATCTTGCCCGTTTAGCAAAAGTTATCATCACAACTGAGGTTGCATATTGGTAGTCTTTCATAGAAGAATTACCTTGAACTTTCACCTTCCCAGAGTACTCTGACCCTAATGTTTAACACTCCACATCAAACTCCTAAATGTTTCTATTATTAAACCTTCCCTTTATGTAGATGGACATTATCCAAATACACTCTTACTTTCTAAACAACATAGCAGCCCAGATTTTCTTCAACAACCTTGCCAAATCTCTACAGCTGCTGTAGGTCCACTAATTAAACTGTACTTAGTAGGAGAATGATCTTTCTACCTAGTCTTTTCTTGTCCAGATTATACCAAAAATCTCCAATCTTCCAAGTGTAAAAATGTTCATTATCAGAGGAGACAAGTAAACATCTTGGGTGGTGAATTACTTCTTTTTCTTTTTTTTGTTTTCATCTGCTGCCATTTTTAACTTTACTTCTTCCTCAGGAAGTGCTCCTAATTTCTTCTTCTTTGCATTCTTTACCTTTTCTTTGATGGCTTCAATGTCAATTTTCTTCTCAGTGGAGGCTAGATAGTAAATACAAAGGTAACAGATACGAATTTTACTCCTTAAAAATTTTAACAGTCTATAAGAAGACTTCATATATAAACACAGTAAACTGCATCCTGTGGCACTGGTTAGGACTCATTTTATGTTGACTAATTACTTTATAGATTATTTCTAATAGCCATTTTTGTTGACGCTAGCATTATGTACAAATCTTACTCAGTAGAATTCAAAGAAGAACAGTTATATTAAAAAATTCCATACAACAGCATTTGAACACAGATGCCAAACCCTACAGACATACAAACTATTATCACCCACTCCTCAGAACACAGATGTACTCCTCTGAAATTAATAGACACACTGTCTTACATAGGCCTATTGGCTTGATTGATCTCACAGGAGAGGAGAGGAGAACAGGAAAAAAAAAGTTACCTTTCTTTGTTTTCACAACTGGCTTTTCCTTTGGTGGGATAAAAGCTTTATTTCTTTCTTCTTGTCTTCTCTTTACTGCATCTGCTTGCTTTGCCTAAAGTTACCAATAAAAAGGTCAAGTAGCAATAGAGCAGGGCAAAAAGGACAAAAAAGAATCCGATTCCAAGTCAAATGCTTTTTAACTGGACAGTGGATTAGTACAATTTTACCTTTATCTCTTCCATTCGTTTGCGTTTCTTTTGTCTTTCTTTCAAGAAGTATTCGCCACTTGCCAATTCTTTATCAATCTGTTGAAGACAAGTACCAAGAAGCCTTAGTTAATTATGCATTATAAGCCAGATGTATAACACCAGGGAATCAGAACGTGACAGAAAAAGCCTCCCAACCTCTTTGTACAAAGAACACCATTTGAAGTTGTGCTATACTCCTGCATAACCAAATAAAGTTTCAACTGACCTGGCTTTCTGGCTGCGGAGGTGGGAATGGTGTATATTCCTTCTTAGTATTTTTCTTCTTGGGCTCCTTGCGTTTTTTCAAGTTCTTCCGTTTGAATTTAGGCAAAAATCTTTCCCAGCTTTGTGTCCTCAGTTCAGGATCTTTTGCTAATTCCCTTTTGATCATCAAAGTCTTCAGTAGTTTCAGAATGTTACAAAGCAGTTATTAAAAAAAGAGTATTACAGTAGTAGCCAAGAGATCCAAAACAAGTTTTACTAGACTTTCTTACAGTCAATATGCTACATCCAAACCTTCCACATCTCACTTCAGTAAGAGCAGAGGGGCTTAATTATGAACAGCAGAACCAGAAAGACACATATGTCTCAAAACAGGGACAGAATGCACTGGAGAAGGTGCCTCAACTTAAATGAGCAGGTATCAAGCAAACAATCAAAGGGAGAAAGTTTATACACACTTTTCCTTTGACATGTTCTCAGACACTGTTAATGGTATTATGGCAATATATCCTAGTAAAATGGAGGATATAAAAGTCAGTGGTTTTTATAAAACAGTACACTACAGAAATTCTCAAAAATATATTACCACACAGAAACATGTAAGTTATTAACACACAACTCTCTGGGAAGAAATAGTATTTTCTCGTAAACAAAGATGCACAGTGGACCAGGCTAACCTTGATGTTATATATAGGATGTATATTCTTCATTGTGTCCAGAACAACTTTTCTAACCTGTATTAAAAGAAACAGAATAGAAAACTGAGCAAGTATGCTAATGAATTAAAATATTAGCTATACTATCTTGCTTCCTCTTCCCACCTCTGCTTCCCCAGAGTAGTAAGATTTAAAATCACAGAAACATTAAGGTTGGAGAAGGCCTCCAAGATCATTTATTCCAGCCTTTAAAAAGCTAAAGCACAGGATTAACTGGAAGGCACACCACTTCAAAATGCCAATAATACTGTCATGGTTCTAACAGACTCCAGCAGGCCCCACAAACATAATTTTCATGTTACCATGGATCTCATGGTGTCATGAGGAACTTGCTTTTGACATTCTTCTCCCACAGTTGTTAAACATATACAGATACTTTTTCTTCCAAGACAGAAAGCTCTTAGAGTCTAAACAAAATTCAGAAGCTAAGATGCTAAGACTAGAGACATTAGAGTAAATGTAGCTTACTAACACATAGCTGAAAAGTCTGTGAAATACTGCCAAGGTTGCCAGATTTTGCTTTTCACTGAGCCTTGAGCTGGGCACAGAAGTTTGTGTTTGCTACACAAACAGCTCATCTACCTCTTCTTACCTCTTTTAGTCCACTAAAGGGCCCAAGTGCTGAAACAGTGTTGCCTTGCACCATAATATAGCAGTTTGTTAACAGTTCCAGGGCCTACACCAAAAAAAAAAAAAAAAAAAAAATAAGTATAAAATAAAGACCTGACACAACTTTGGGTCTAAGAATTGTTTGGTTACTATACCTATAGGAAATACCTTCAGAGTAGATCCTTTGGGCCCAAGAAGCCGTGCTCTTCTTTTTATAAAAGTGTCTCTCTTCCTCACCAGAGAGCCTATCTTAATGATGTCACAGGCAACATCATCCTGAAGGATACGAACGGCCTGAAAAGACAGGATGCAGGCACTGTCATCTGAATGCAAGTGTACTGCTCATAAGAGCCAAGAGAATACTTCCGTTTATTCTTCTCACTTTGCTTTCAGACATGTTTGTTTTAAATATGTATTTTATTTTACTTGACTCATGTGAAATGCCCACATTTTTAAAACGTGGTATAAGTATTATGATAGAGTGTAAGTAGGATATTATGATAAAATTTAAGATAGAATATAAGCCCTATAATGGATAAAAAATTCCAGGATTTAATACAGACCTGCTCAAATGGAACACTTCTTGCCAGAAGTTTTATTAAATCTCTAGCCCTAATGATTGCATATGGATCAAAAGTCTTCTTAGTGGTAGTGACAGTCATGCTTCCTTCAATTAAATCCAGGGTTGCATTCACATACTGCAACATTTGAAAAGAAACAGCGAATCAATCTCATAACCCAGCTTTGGCAATAGGTAGTAAACAAACAGAATGACACATACTGAATGCAGATATATTTTCCAAAATTCCTAAAGGGACTTTTAGCTTAAGAAAATTCACACACACAGAAACAAAAATCAGACTGAGTGTGCGTCACAAAGCCCAAAGCACCACCTCGCTCATGTCTCTGAATTCAAGCATAACAAAGCTGTCAGTGCTTGGATGATGAGATACTTGCTGCTGCAGAATGCTTTGCTGACAGCATTTGTAAAGAACTGCAAGTCTGGCTACGCAGTTCTTCATCAATTTTGATGCCAGCAAAAAATGACACTGCTAATTCAAAATGCAAACACAGTAGAAATTTACAAATACAGTATAAGAAAAGCAACTTGAACTAGTTTTATATGCTTAAGAAGACCTGTATGTCCCAGAAGATAAAGTGCGGTATCACAATTAAGAATTCATACATGTTCCGCCAAGGCTTTCTGCACAAGTGGCCAGCACTCTTTCAAGTAGGCTTCTCTATACTTCGGGAATAATGTTGCAAAACTGCTTTCTTCCAGCAGCCCTTTGGGATTATCCTCTCTTGTAAAGGCTGGCTCTTTCCATCCATCTGGCACAGTGAGTAGTTCAGATTCATCAACTGCTATTAAAAAGAGAAAAAAAACCCGCTGTTGTTACACGAAGATTTGTTTAATACTCTGTTGAATTCGTCTGCATCTCTTCTGACCTTAGAAAAGTTACTGCTTTAAGATGTTTACATTTTTTTTAAAAAGCAAGAAGAAATCCACATCTGAGATACGCGCTGTTGATCTGGTATACACCAGATAATTATACAACTACATTATACAAGAAGAAGGCACAGACTGAGACGAGGGAGACCGAGTACCTCGAGGGCGGGCGTACCACAACCCAGCACTGCCGCGCCGGCCCCACGCACCCACCAGCCGCCTCTAACCTCCGCAGCAACCCCCGGACGGAACCGCCAGCCCGCGGCCCTCCCGGCTAGCCCACGGCCCTACACAGCCCCGCATTCCGCCCCCACCTGGCGCCGCTTTCTTCTTGTTCTTGTTCTTCTGCTTTTCTTTGTGCTTCGGCCCCGGCCCGGGCACGGCCGCCATGTCCCCGCGCGCGCCGGAAGGGGCGGGGCCGGGCCGGGCCGCGGGGAGGCTGCCCCGGCGCCGCGGGAGGGAGCGCCGGTCCTGCCACCCGAGCGCTACGGAGCCGGCCTGCTCAGGTGTGCGCCCAAGGACAAGGACAGTCATACTTCAGGTACTTCGGTGCTCGTAACTAAAGACAAGGGATTCCTGCTGACACCTAATTTTTCCGCTGAGTAACGTAATTTAAGGCTCTGTGAGGGATGCTCTGGACCCTCCTCCCCGCCCTTTCCTGTAGCTGTAACTGAGCATTTCCTTCAATGAAAGTGCATCCTTCTCTTTCTTTCATGGAGACCATGAAAAGCCAGTGGAGTGGAGGAGACCTCTACGAGCAAGAACACTCTGAGGCAGGACAGTCTTGCCTATGGCAGGTGGTCACTAGATCAGTTCATAAAATCCTGCACTCTACGATGTTTCATTGCCGTAATGATGAGAGCGATATATCCAACACCTGACCTATACCTCAGTAAAATATTAATTAAATTACTCTAAGTAAATTAAATTAATTAAATTAATCAAATTAAAATATTAATTAAAAAATCAGTTTTACACACACCCCCAAACTTTCCTGGGTACGTAGCTGCTGTTTTTTCTAGCCTGCTCCACCTGCCAACCCTTTACCCATCCCATCTTCCACAGTGAACAGAACTCCCAAGATCCCTTCTACCTGCAAGCTTCACATGGAGTTAATGCAAGTTTTTAGCCATTTAGTTTAATGTCTGTCTATCGACATCCTTCAAGCAGGGAGCCCGCTGTGGGAGCGCTTCCCGCAGAAGAGAAAGAAGCGGGAAGGGGAACCCGCGGGGCCCGCGGCAGAGAGGTGCTGGCGGTCCCTCCGGCCCTTTGGGGAGGTTGGTTATCCGTTCCCGATCCCGCTAGGTGGCACTGGCCGCCGCGCTAAGAGCAGCGTCCCAAAGGGAGCTGCTGTCCGCCCTGCGGCTTCTGCGGAGGGACCCGACAGGGAGCGATGGAGGCGGTGGGGAGCGTGCTCCTCCTCTGCCCACGCAGCCCTGCCTCGCCCGGCACCGGGCTTTGGATGCCCAGTGCCATTGACGGAAAGGTCCCGTGCCTCTGGACAAGCACGGGGAGGCAAATTTGCCTCTCTCAGCTCTTGGACACGGAAATTTTGTGGGGCAGCTTGCTGGGCTGGTACCCTCGGCAATGCAAAGGCTGTGAGCACAGGACGGGGTCGTGCCCTGCTGCAGGCACCCGGTCCATGGAAGGAAAGGCTGTGGATCGTGGGTGGCATTTCTCCTCGGGAAGGCAGCGCCAAGAAGTGCTTGAAGTGCACGGTGCATGTCTCTTTCACCTGAACACTGGCTACGTGTTGTGAGAATGCAGCAAAGCACATTTGGAAAGAGTCCGAGGGAGGATAATTAGTTTAGTTCAGCACTTGTTTAGTGTCTTGACTCCTCCTGTGATGCAGCCCACCAAAAAAAATCACAGGAGTGGACTGTTTACGGGGTGTGCCCTCAGGGTTTGGCAGTGGGAATAAGCCTCCTGATGAGATGAGAGAGGGGAGGTAGAGAGGCTGCAGTCCATGGAGTGTTGAGATTGTGAAGAAAAGTTACAGTCTGCAGCCTCCAACCTGCCAGCCTCTTGGGTAGTGCTCTTGCTCCACTTGTACATCTCACATCCCTGCAGCAGCAGCGACAGCCTACTCATGTATCCACTCCTGTCCTGCATCCCAGCCCCTGCACCAGCTGCTGCTGCATGGGGGTCACTGAGCCCCCAAGCCTCTGTGCTGGAGGAGAACCGAGTGGTGCATGGTGTAAGGGGGCAAAGGACTGTGGCCTTGTGGCACCTGACTTCTTTTCAAATGGTGGGCAAAACCTCTCTGGTCCAGCGCCACACTGAAGCATGTCTTTGCCCGATCGAGACTGATACACTGAATAGAGTCAGTAGTGCTAACAGGCCTGGAAGCCGTGATTCAGGAAGGGCCCTTGGGTCTCCTCATGTCTGATTCTTTGAAGGAGACAGTGTTTTCTCATCTTTCCTCTTACCTCAGTATCTGTGGGCTGGCTGAATACAATAAAGCCACTTCCCTAAATTCCGTGTAGGATCAGGATGCTTCCACAGACCTGCTCCACTCCTCTGGGCAGCCTTCTCAGCCTCCAGACAACAGCATGTTTATATAATTTTTATTTACTGCTCAAATGCAATAACCAGCCACTGCTCATCTGGCAGGGTTGGGAATCTGAGGACAGCTAGCTATGGGGATAGTGGCTACTGAGGGGACAGGGACTGAAGCTGGTGCCCAGCTGACTTCAGCTGAGCTGCCTTGTGATGGGGATGCTGCGACCCCACAGGACCAGGGTCCTCTGCATGCTGGTTTGAAGCTGAGCTCCGAGGCAGGAGAGACAGTGTGAGTGCCAGAGCAGTGGTGGGGCACAGTTACCACATGTGGGGACGCAGTGCTGCTGCGATTCCCTGCCTTCCACCGCTCCTTCCCCCAGGGTCTGCTTGCCCTCCCAGCTCGTCCAACCTGTCCAACCTGAAGGAGCCAACCTGTTTTCCAAAAGCCAATACAAATGGCAGCACGCACCATGTTCAGTGTTCAAACAGCCCAGTGTGGGACAGAGAGACCCAGGTGCAAAGGGCTCCTTTGAAGACTTTTGTCTGAATAATACAGATCCCCTTCTAGCAAGACCCTTACACCTGCTGGACCCGTTGCTGGGCATGGGAGGACCTGGGTCAGCTGTATGTGTATGTGCTAGCTTTTTTTTTCTGTTAAAATCAAAGTGAAGGAACGAAACAGCACAGCCTCCCTTACACTAGTTTCAGGCAATAAGATAAAAAGGGCAGAGCACTGCTGTTAGAACGAAGGTGCCTCTTTTTTATGCAGCAAAGTAATTATTTCCCAGTAGGTAGGATTATTTCAGTAGATAGGACTCCAGCCACTTGGCACTTTCTTATGTGCCATTTTCCTATCCAAAAGAGCGACTTGGAATTTTGTGATATTTCAAGCAATCAGATGAGCTCATGCACATGGCATTCATTTGCTAGAAATGCCACACAGATCCCATTCTGCCTTAGCACTCATAAATCCATGTGACACTTTTATCTATTTATAAACTTTTAACAGCAGGTTGTGATTGTTATGCAAGCCATTTTCCAGGGATTAATAAGCAGTTTTTGTTGATGGCATCGAGAAGGGCCATTAACTGCTCTGGAACAGTCATTAATCTATAGTAAATGCTATGCATCTGGATAATTTCTATGTAATTAAATAATCAATACTGCCTTTTGATTCAAATAACTGGATAATTGTATTTCAAATTTATCTTGGCTTAGGGTGTTCTTCATTCTTTTAGTTTACAACAGGGCAGGAAACAGGCACATGGGTGAGTGAGAACTTCTGGTGTAACAGGCTCGTAAATTATCAGCTTTTTCATATAAAACCTGTCAAGTGATCAAAATATCATTCCAACTGGCCACCAAAACCTATTCATTAGATTGGATGGAGAAAAAAAATCATGTGTTGTCCTTTTTCTGTTACTATAGAGTACTTTTATTATTGGAATAAAATTAGGTCATTGAGTGACCTGGCACTGGGACATAGCCTGGAAGAATTAAAATAATCAAAGAGAAGCTCTCCCTGCCCAGCCACCCCCAGAAAAGTTCATTTTATTTCATTCCCTGGCTAACATGACCTCTGTGCCCTCAGGCAGATGTGCTCTGCATTTCCCTTTCCTATCTCTCTCTCCCTCTTCCTTTCTCTCACTGGGCACTGGTGTGAGTCACGTCTCTGGTTTTGTTTTATTCTTGTCTTTGCTGTTGAATCCACTGATCTGCAGAGGTGCTCACAAGTGATGGTATCCCTGCCCATGGCAAACCTGGCCTGGCAAGAACACACCACAGTGGGGCTGCTGCCTTCTCCATGGAGAGCTGGGGAAATGCCCCAGCAAGCAGAGTTCATCTTTCCCTTTGAAAGAGCAGACAGGAGAGTAGGTGCTGAACCCTAAGAGTAACAAGGAGCTGGAAATTAGAGGACTGTAAACCATAAATACATCTTAAAGTGCTGACTGGAGTAGCAAAGCAAAGTAAATTTGTGGCAGAAGGAAGAACCCAGAAGGAAGAACCTGTGGGTACAAAAGATGATCGCTTTGTCTCAGGAATGACTTGCTTGCAATAACATTTATGTCAGTTTAGGGACAAGAAAAGGATGAGAGCCAAACTGGGAAAGGAATTTAGTATCATGAAATCAAAGCAGCAGGTTTAGATCAGAAGGTCTTTGGAGCAGGGGATGTGCCTAATCACATATTCATACAGTGACTGACAGAATGAGGCTTTTGTCTTGACTGGAGCCCTTAGGAGTTGTCAGAAAGCAAACAGACCAAGGCAAGATGCACCAGGACCTCTGATGTATACACAGGAGAGTAAAGTTGAGAGTGAAGGCAAGTGCTGGTCACAGGTGTGTTGGAAGCTGGGGAGGATGAAAGCAGGGGCCTCAGTAAGGCAGTGGGAGGAAATGCCTAAAAAGTCACCATATTGGTCCAAAGCCGCAGAGGGGAAGAGAGTCAAGCAGTGATGAGAAAGCAATTGGTCCCATCCGCTTTAGAAAGTCTCCCACATAGTGTGGAGGGCAATCATCAGTTCCCAAAGGCCCAGCAGGGACAGCTAATAATTCCTCCAGCTGTCACAGTATCCATCCTGTTTAGATAATGCCTAACATGGGCGGTGCCTGCCAGGGCATAGCTGCTTTAGTGCCTCTTGGCTCCCCAGAGGAGGAGGTGTCCCTCATCACCTGGGGATAGTCACGGCAGTAGAGCACCATGCGGAGACCAGGTGCCCAGAGGCTCAGGTCTGCTGCTCAGCTCTGCCTCTCCCAGAATCTCCACATGGGAAAAGGGGCTGCTCCTTTTTGAATCAGGGCAGGAGAGGCACCTCCAAGCCCCAAGGCACCCTGACAGAAACCTGTGTCAGGGCCCAGCCGGAGCAGCACAAGATTTGCTGTGCTGCTCCCTGTAAACTTGCAAAGAGCAAACCGTTTCTTAGAGGCATACAATGCCATGGGGTTGTGAATTGAACCTGAAAATTCTCCCCCAAAAGGTTTTAAATGTAATTTTAAAGTCATACCTGAGAAAACAGGGTTTGAGCATGGTTTTTATTTAGGAATTTGCACGCTCATGTGCTTTATTCTGAAACACTCCCGCAGTCTATTTTTCTCTTGTACTAGAATTCAGATGTTTTTATGCAGATTTCCACTATAGCAATATTATGGCAGAATAAATAGCTCTGCTATACACGAAGGGGAATCCTATTACATCTTCAGTAACTCTCAGTAAGCATTATCGCTATTATACCAATTGAAGAGACAGAAAACAATTTTTAATTAAAAATATTTATAGCAGGCATAATACCAACTGCCAGTTTCACTATCCAGTGAATGCATTTTGCAGCTGGTACTAATTCTCTCTTATTTCTGTGAGGTTAGCCAATATCAGCTGTTCATTAAGCAGAGGACATTTCAGGAATATCCATATTATATGCTGTAACTAGCTAAGAAGTTCATCCTTTGACAGATTTTAGGAAATCAAGATTGCTTGGCTGTGTTATTCTGGGACTTCATAATAGAGAGGTCGTTTCCCAGTGATCTGAGTGGGCTGCATCATCAGTTTTATTCAAATCAATCCTACAAAACTGCTTTCCAGCAGATTAGAACATTTTAATTAGCAATATATCTTTTGTCTTCTATCTGCAGTGGAGTAGGGGGTGGGAAATAGATTTCAGCACACCCTCTCTTTTACTGGGAGAGCAGCATAATCAGAAGGTGTCAGCAGAACCACAGTCATATTAATGTTGAGATACAGAGCTTTCCACAGCCAGCCACATGGCTGCTCCTTGCACTGGGTCCAGCTGGGCTGTGTGGGTAAGCTCAGTGCTGTTGTCAGTGCCGCACACTGCAGGGGCAACGTCTGATAAGGCTCTCTTGGGTGAAGGGTACAATAACAACCCACTGGCTCACCCTGAACTTTCTGTGCCACAGAGCATGTAAACCCTCAGTTCTTGTCCATGTTAGATGTATGTATGAGTAAATGTGCATATGTGTAGCTGTAGGTGATGGTCAGCTGTCCCTAGACGCTGTGAAAGCACCCATAAGCTTCTGCTGCAGCAGTAACTCAGGCTCAAAGAAAACCTGCAGGCAGAGGATGAGCTGCAGAGGAGCCCTATCCCCACATATCTCCCATCCTCCTACCTCTCTGTGCCACAGGACATGTGTCTGAAATATGGAGGTGGAACATTGCCTCCACTAGTTTTGTGCCCATGAAGAGCTCTTTCCCCATAAACGCAGGGACGCATCAGAGTCAGTTTGTCCTTGGTTCACATTCATGTGGTTCAGAGGGATCGTGGCGTGCTGAAGGCTCCAGCCCATAAAATCTAACACAAAACTTCTTATTCACCCCAGCAGATCTGGCAGCCCAGTCAGTGAGGAAATCCCCTGGTGATTTACCAAAGTAGCAGCTGGGAACTGACAAACCAAGCAGCTCATCATAACCTTGCATGTGAATTGCTAAATCCCGTATGGTTATTGTTTTTCACTTTAAAATATTAGCAGTGAGTTTCAAAACCCAGAATTTAGAAAGCTGTGTTTATAACTGGAGAGATCAAACCACATTTGAGTCTGTGAAGCCATTTACAACATGCTTATCCTTCCACCTGCAATAGATTTCACAGCAATTTCCCCTGGTCTGTGGCAGCAGAGGAGCCCAGGGCACACAGCTGGAAAGATGAATGATGTGAAATGGTGGAGATGGGCATCTGTGAGGGGAGCAGAGGGTCTCCCAGGCGGTGATTCAGAACAAGAGTTTAATGTAGGGATGTGCTCTGAGTTGCTTCCAGGGGAGCTTCCCTCTGGCCCCTGCTTGCAGACTGACCTGTGAAGAGCAGCTGCTGTTGCTTAATTAGCCTTTGTGAATATTCTGCTTTAATCCATCTTTAAAGCTCACAAAAGCCTATCATGTCCATATGCTGACTTGCTCTAGGCAAAATGGCACCAGTTATCAACAGCTTCAAGATGCCAAGCTCCACCAGCAATGTATGGGAATGTCCAACTATTACATTTATTATCTTTTATCTACAGGGAAGTAAGTATGTCAGTCAACCAAGAAACAAACTTTCTTCATCTACAGATGGCCATAAGGGCTTCCAGAGCACTCTGGACTAAGTGTATGGAATTCAGAAGTCCCAGATCTCACTTTCTCAGTAGTCTTGATGTCCTAGCCATTCCTCGTGGTGTTTCATAGAAGTGAGCAATGTGCATTTGAGCAAAATGCCATTTGGCTTCTAAAGGTAGCAAGCAAAGTTTCAGTGAAAAAAGTCAACCCTCTGGAAAGACAGTCTCTGAAGAACTGGAGCAGCCGAGCGTAAAGTGTTCCTTCTCATCTTTTTCCTTACCTTTTCATGAAATGGCACATGGAAAAAATGTTTTTTCTCAAAAATGTTTTTCCTGGGTTAAAGTAGAATTTGTAGGTTGAATAACAGTGAGTTTGCACCAGTCCTGGAAAAAGGGAGCCAAACAGTGTAGTCAGCTCTGCAGTGAGCCTGAGGACCTGGGTATCCATGTCCAGAGCTGCTACTAAGCTTGGAAAACCACTTTCCTTGCCTACACAGCAAATTTTCAAGGGTGCAAACTTTTTCTAAGTATGTGTTTATACAGGAGGGCAGTCTTGTGTGAGGTACCGCTGCAATGCAGACTGCTGGCTGCTCAATGCTGAGTTTGTCATAAAGTTACATCCAATGTGGAAGGAAATACAATGCAGCTGGTGGGTGGCAAAGTAGCTGTTAAAACAACCATTTCAAATAAAGTGTCACAGACTGAAGTTTGATTGATAAAATTTCATTTTTGCATGCCACCGGGTGGAAGAAAAGGGCCCATCTGTTCTCCAAGCATTGCACATTGTTAAGCAAACTACTCACAGCTTGGCATATCAGAACATTAGAAGAAAAAAAAAAAATTAAAAAGCCAACCATAGATGAGCATGAATACAAGATGAGTCATTGAAGTTTACCCAAAAGCAACATAAAAATGATGGTTCTTGCCAGGAAGTTATGCCAGGGTATTCTCCCGGGCTTGGCTCGCCAGGACGGGCAGGCGGAGAGAGAAAGACGCAGGGAATAGGGGCGCATTCTTCCACTGCCGAGACTGGCGAGGGCCGCTTGGCTGCTCGCTGCAGGGAGAATGCCTGTGTTTGTCTTAGCAGACAAGGGGCACCATTATCACATACCTCAGTAGGGTTGTAGATGTCAACCAAATAATTGGTTTTATTTAGAATAGGACATCCAAATGGTGAATAAAGCATTTTGGGTGTCCTGGAACGATTTTGTATACAAACCAGCTGGAATCCCATTGACAGGAACAGCCTCTTCCTTTCCCTTTTCCCCCTCCCCATTATTTTGAGTCAGACAGGGCTGGAACTGACTGAGAAGAACTCCAAGAAGCCTGTGCCTTTGAGCAGTAAAGTCTGCTGGTGCTAAACATCTGACACTTGTTCATTAAGAGAGACCCAGGCAAGCATTTAATCATTGAGATGAGTATTTAATACATGAATGGGTAACGAGAAAACATATTTGTGGCCAATTCAAAAGGCTGTCATACAAGGAGACTCCAAGTCTGAGCAGGTTGGGAAAGCTGCAGGGTGCTTTGGAATTCTCTCAAATTAACTCACACTTGTAAAGCACAAAGTTGCTGCTGCAGCCTCCAAAGAAAAGTGAGAAGCATAGCGGGCAGGCAGCAGGTGCTGGGCTCCAGATTTCCTTTAGCACAACCATTAGGTTATAGGGAAGAGGGAACCTTACACAGCTTCCCATGCAGAGCATCACAGCTGCACCCATCCCAGCATTCATCCCATCACTCCATAGCTGCATGAGTTATGTGCTAGGATGTTCCCAAACTCAGAGAAAGACAGCCCGTCCTGGTAGCCCTAGTACATGTGTCTCGTGGCCAATGCTGGATAGATGCATCTTTTTACTGTGGGAATCTACCATTTGTTCAAGGAAATTTATTCAATGTAGGTATGCTCAAAACAAGAACTGAAAATGACTGAAGGCCTCCAATAGCTGAAGATTAAAGTATATTTCAAATGAGACCAAAAAAAGGACAGAAACATTCAGCAAAGTGCTTTTTCTCTACTTTTGGAAGATGTAGGATGCTGGCTCCTGTAACAGGAACAAACCATGTCTTGCACATCCCAAATGTTCCTGGGACATTTGGACTGGCTGAGAAGGGAATGATTTTTTCAGTAACTTCTGAAGTACTAGGGAAATTACAGAAAATTTGAAACAATATTGTGATATGGTAATTAAACAGGACAAGCAGGAGGTCACTGGTTGAAAGATTTTCCTCCTTAGTGAAACTTGGATGGAGAAGTTTGATGTGCAGTTCAGTCATCAAGAAGATGTACATTTAATCACTGACACCATTATTTCATAAGAACAAGCTGACTTTATTTAATATATATGTTACTTTTCCGGTTTACAAGTTTGTCTGAAAAAGGGCAGTTGTGGACATGACAGATTGTTAATCCATACTTTTTGTAACAAGCTAGCTGGGTGTTATCTCAGAAAAACCCCACCAGTACAAACAAAAACTCCCCAGTACATAATACAGGACAGAGCCAGTGGGTTAAGCCCTGGATTAAGTGATTTACAGTCAGGAACTGCTGTGTTTGTGACTCAGGCAGCGCAGGAGCAAGGCACTGGTTTTGTTCAGCACCTGAGAGTGATTCAAGAACCCTGCAAAGCCAATGTGTGGGAGATGCCCAGGTAGCAAAGGAAATCTGTTATGACATGGAAGTCATGCAGAGTGAGCTGGATCACTTGCTAAGCTCAAGTTCCCCAAACAAGAAAGATTTTGACACAAGGCAATGCAAAACCACACATCTAGGGATGAGAAGTGTTAGGTCTGTGTGGTGGGTAACAGGATGCTGGCAAGAAATTACTCTGTAGAGTTTGGGAATTAAAACAGCTCAAGAGGTCAAGCAACGCAACTGAAGTGCTCAGAACAATGCTGTGGAAAAAAAAACAAAAAAGAATATATGGACAAGAAAATAGTGAGCAACACAGTGATGCAAATGCTTAAATACAGCATTGGTGAGGTGATCCTGAACAACTGTGTCATGTTAGTGACTACATTTTTTACAAAATTAAATTGACTTTCAGAAGAGACCCACCAAAGGATTGTAGCACAGGAAAGTTGCCAAAAGCTCTGTGAAAAAATATCATTTGCCTGTCAAAATCTGTAGACAATGCTTCTATAGAATGTCAAAATGCCTTGTATTAAGAAGGTATTACTATTTCAGATACAGGATTCAGTGGCAATATTTAAATTATCAACAGATAATAATTCTCAGGTTTAGGTAGCAGAAATAAGAAGAGCATTGTTTACACAAATACTTCTTTTTGAGAAAGAAGTGTGGTTAACTAAGGGCTGAGATATAAATTGTTTCTCCACTTCTTGATGCATCAGCTGAAGATTCAGTGCCTTTCTGGGTGATACGCTTTAGTCTAACACAAGTTATTGAGTTCAATATATGAACACTCAAAATTAAATTATCTGTTCCTTGCACGTGATGGTGCTAATCAAATAATTCTTTCTTGCCTTAATATTGGTGATCCTCCCAGTTCTCTTCCCACATTGCTCTGCACATTAAGGATTGTACCATGGAAACCACAAATAAATTACAGAATATAAAATCTTTTAAAACACTGTGGTTAAACAGCGCATCTTATTTGGGATTTGAGACCATTTACAGATCAGGAGAGCAGAAACAAAGGGAGTCAGCAAGAAAGACAAGACATGCCAATAGCAGTAGTGAGTGCTAGAATTATTAGGGTCATGGGCACGCCACAAGCTCACTGGGACCAAAGGACACTGCCAGTCTTATGGGTCAGGTGGCCTCATTTCAGCATGTGCTGGACTGAGAATCCTGTCTAAGTGTTCTCAAAGCCTTTTACTGTAGGTTTGGGCTGTGTGCTGATCCTGTTATCAGGTCCAAGAGCAGGAACTGTGGTCCTGCCAAAATTAGATAAGGGTTACAAAAAAAGAGAGAAGGGCCCCAGCAGACACTGCTATCAGAGTGCTTGCTTGTGCGCTTACACTGTTGGAAATCATCAGCAAATTAGGAATAAAAGCAACATGCAGGCAGTGTGTTCCCAGCTGAACTGCTATAAATGTCACAGCATTTGTATTGACACCACAGACTGCTTCATCACATGCACACACACACACAC
>VZRZ01008578.1:43678-90544 GCA_013398175.1 Climacteris rufus
CGTGCCGTGCTGGGCCTCGTGCCGTGCTGGGCCTCGTGCCGTGCTGGCCCTCGTGCCGTGCTGGCCCCCGTGCCGTGCTGGGCCTCGTGCCGTGCTGGGCCTCGTGCCGTGCTGGGCCTCGTGCCGTGCTGGCCCCCGTGCCGTGCTGGGCCTTGTGCCGTGCTGGCCCCCAAACTCGCGCGAGTCCCCCCGGCACGTGGGCTGCCCCCAGCACACAGGCCGGGGTGCCCAGCGGCATTGCAACAGAGGGGAAAGAAAGATAATATTGCAAAGAGCATTGTTTTTCAGTTGTTTTTCAAATGAGGATAGTCAAACGTACTTAGTTAAATCTACCCTGCAGGAATCTAATAATCACTATAATTGAACGATGGTGAAAAGATAATAGCCTAAAGGGTAACTCTACATCACTGAAAAAAAATACCTAAAACATATTAAATGTTTTATACCAAAGAATAAATGGGAATGAGACAAAGATGTGAAAGAGTTTGAGCTGTTTATGTTCATGTTTATGCATCATGTTTCAGAGCAGACACTGGGTGATGCACAGAGACTCAGAAGTTACTGAGACTGTGGAATGAAGAGGGATAAACACCATGGGAAATACTGGCAGCTCAGATGAAATTGTGCTCTTGAGAGCCAGCAATATTCTGCAATCACTTGAAAGTCTCCAGAGTACTTAGCATCTCTTGGCCTTGGGTGAACAAAGAAGCAGGATGGGGCTGGTTTCTGCATACAACAGTGCCAGTCAGAACCCCAAGTTGCTAAAGAGATTTTATGAAATCTCAGCAAGGCAACACCTGCCCATTTCACAAAGCTCTGCATGGTTAGAATGACTCCTGCAATGTTTTGAATACCACATTCGAAACATTCATGTCATTTGTTCCTTTTCATTCAGGAGGAAACTTCCCTCCTTATAATTCATGAGGCTGTGTTTGGTAACAGCCCATCTGTGATATTTCTGTGGGGAATGAGGAACCTTAGAGCAGATACTGCATCATGAATAATTCCCATAGCACACAATAAAGAGCAGCATGAACATTTCACATGTTCATGTGAAATCATTCCTTCAATCACGCCTTCCTGAGGGACCACAATGCTTATCTCTGCCTTGGAGAAGTAAAGTCAGGGCATACATTGCAACAGGACAAGATTTTGGCTCAGGAACATTTTCATACCAGGTCCTTAAGCTAGGAGAAGAGAGCATGACCATGCCTGCCCACTGCTACATCAAAGAGCATTTCCTCTCATGAAACCCAGTTTGGTTGCCTTGCCTAGCCAGCAGGTCCTACTTCAGATTTGGTCTTTTTATTATCCCACTTGCATCAGAGGGCTCAAGGGTAACTGGTTTTTTCCTCAAAGTTTCTGTCCACCAAGATCAATGACTTCTAGTTGTGGGAAACAGTGGGAAACCTCTTCAGAGAACAGTATCTGTGAATAGACTCATCTCAGCCAAAGTGGTTATAATCAATAACTTTAATTACAATATAAATTAGCAGCAAGACATATTCCTTTAAATAATTAATTTTAATCTTGTTCTGCATTACTTCTCCTTGATTCTTTTGCAAGGGAGGTAGACCTTGCTGATTAGCCACAGAGATTGTTGATTTGGAGTTGTATATGGTCTTTGCACAGAATTTCGCTTTGTTTCTGCTGTCCAGGAGGACACACAGTGAACATATTTAAACCATTACACAAATTAA
This sequence comes from Climacteris rufus, assembly GCA_013398175.1. Taxonomy (NCBI): domain Eukaryota; kingdom Metazoa; phylum Chordata; class Aves; order Passeriformes; family Climacteridae; genus Climacteris; species Climacteris rufus. The sequence continues at coordinate 45,379 of VZRZ01008578.1, forward strand.
AATACCCTACTTAGGTTCTTCATTCTGGGTAACAGAGAACAGCAAATGAAAACTGAAAAAGCTAACTCTTTTTTTTTGCATCCTGCTGTTTCTGGATGAAAAGTGGGATTTAATACAAGTGCAGAAATTTAAAACTATGTTAAAGTGGTTTCTTATGTTTCAGTTACTCTTCTCAAACTACATTTTGCACTGGAAATTAAGAGCTTGGTTACTGAAAGCCTTATCAATAGTCATGGATTTTAAACAACTAAAGCAAAACAAAGTGAATATTCCTTCTGTACCTGGAGAAAAGGCTGCTGCTGCTGAAAGCTGGTGCATCTGTTGATGAAACCCTGGTTCAAGGTGATCAGCTTCTTTCCTTCTAGAGCTCCAGTTGTCTCAAGGACTTTGAGAACAAACAAGTAATATTTGAATATGATCTGTCAGTGTTTATTCTGTTCAAGCTATTTTAATACCCTATGATAACCTTAAAATAGACCATCATGATTGTGAATTAAATATCAAATATATAATTATTTTAAGAAAAAGAAAACTAAGTTGAAAATAATATTTTGGTCTATATGTAAATTGAAAATTATATTTAATAACATTTGGTAGGAAGTATTTAATAAATTTGTTTAATAAATTAATCTAATTATTAACTAACAATATTAATTAATAATTAATAACATATAGTATTTAATTTTATTTGTTATCCCTCTACAGTATGGATTACAGTGCTGTGTACCTCTACTGCATTTGCCTGAAGCCATGTAATGAAATTTGTGACCCAGCACACTCAGGGGAATGGAGGAGGACAGAGCTTGGCAAGCAGAGAGCTGGATCTGCAGTTACAAGGACCATGTGAAGGATGCTGAATGAGTAGGGTGTGGATATTTATCACATTGTGGGGGGCAGCAGCTTTCTCAGTTGTCCCACTTCTGGAGAGGGAGTGAGGTGCTTCAGGACAGTGATACCCCCTTCCTGTGAGGTGCTGTGGCACTTCAGGGAATACTAGCTGCATCCAAGGCTACTACTACCCACTGAGAGGCCTTATGGCCCAGGGTTTCTCTGGATCACTATGCCAGAAGATACCAATTCATATATTTATGAAATCCAGGGCAGACTCACAACCTTAGTACAGAGAAATGATGTTATATTGTTCTATTACCCTTTTCATCCTAACATTTAGAGTCCCCTTTCACCAGGACTTTGGTTACAAATGTGCTGTAGCTGCATGTGGGATTGTGTAAGCACTGTGCCATAACAACATTTTATTCTGACAGTCATTTACCCTCAGCTGTAGCCACAGCAATGAGCAGGAGTTAGGCCTATACACTATGGGAGAAGAGGAGGGTTTTTTAAGCAATCTCTGAGAAAACTTGAAATAAACCTCCACACTTTGCACACATGGTTAGTGTAATCTTTAATGCTGCTAAAAACCAATGGAAACTGAGTTAATTTTGTCCCTTGCAAGCTTCACATCCAAATATGAGAGTAAAATAGTAGCAGCGATAGAGAGGAAAGCCCCATCCAGGTCAGTTTATATGCATCACTATTCTATTAGAGGAGGATTTTTAGGTATTCCTGCTTCTAAAGCTGTCAGCTTTACTGTCACATTTACTCAGCCTCCCCCTGAACACCAGCTTCAAAGCCTCAGTGCTTTGCGAGCGCCATTGGGCTTTCAATACAAAAAAATATTGCTTCTTGCTAAATGATGTGCTTTGTTCCTTTTGTTGGGTAAGCAGAATGTCCCAGCAGCCTCAGCACTTCATCATTAACTGCAGACCATAATTCACACCCTGCCTGGGAGAGAACTGGAGCTAAAAGAAAAATGGTTTTGCCTCCCTGCCCCTGACCCCATGCTACCGTGTTATTTGTCACAAGATTGCTAAGCCATTCATGAGCATAAATCAGTATAATTCAAAAACCAGTGTCAAAGGAAACAATAAAAATCCCAGGATTTTATGAATGGGAGGGATTGTCCTGTGCTGCCAGACTTGGATCAATGTGAAGCTGGCAGGGGACGCCACCGCACTGCAATAAACGCTGCCATCTGTTACCTCTGAGCTCCTGGAGCATTTAAAAGGCACCAGTGAAAATCAGCCCTGCCCTGACACGAGGTACTTGGGCAGCTCGTTCCCACCCATGTGGGCAGCAGGCAAAGCTGGTGTGTGGTGGCAGTGGTGACACTTTGCCTCACTAGCATTACCGCGGGGAACGACACCTAGGGGTGCGAGGACTGTTGGGGGGCATCCCCAAGGTGGAAAGCCTCCTCCTTGAGCTTTCCAACACCATGGTTGTCTGATGCTTGCTTTCCCCACAGCACTGGCACAGATCAATGCCTTGGTGACATTTGGGCCCTCCTTATCTGCCCAGGAAGGTCCCACCCGCAGCACACTAGGAAGAGCTTGGTCTATTTTTGTGTGCCTATAGCCACCATTCCCACTGCAGCACCTCACCCCAGGTCTGAGGGTCGCTCAGGAGAGCGTGCTGGGCAAGGGGACTGCTTCCCCCCTCCCCAGCCTCCTGCAAGCACTGATCTGTCTCCAAGTGCGTAGGACATGTTTCTCAGGTTCTGTCACCCCTCCACAGACATCTCCCCGCAGTGGGGGATGAGGGCTGCCGGCCAGCAATCGCCACAGGAACAAGCGCCTTCCCACACCACCCCAATGCTGACTGCTGGGCTGAGCGGCTGTGTGTTGTTTCTGCACGCTCACGCGTGGTGCCTGCAGCTGAGGTCTTAAACACAGGGGCACTCCAAAAGATAAGAGACTGTTGTTCTCTCCTGTGCAGAGAAATCTGTGAAGCTTAATGACAGAAACAGAAAGGAAAAGGAGACACCCACATGCAAAAGCAGTCTGCTCAAGAACTACCCAGTTATTTTTAGTGCAGAGTACTATTCATGCTTGCGAACACATTTTTTCCCCACCCTGAGTTCATGCAGAAGGAAAGATAGATGTCTGTCATGGCTCATCATTTCCATCTTCTTTGCATTCAGATAACGGATTTCCAAATGCAAAGACTGGGTGGACAATACTGGCTACATGCAGAACAGTGCTTGTATGCTTATCTTCGAAAATCTGGCCCCTGGGGGCTGTGTTAATTTATCTCATTATTTGAGCAGGGCCTCTCTAATGCCCTTCCCCTCTCAGGCGCATGGTTGCTTGGAGCTGAGGCCACGTGCCCCACAGACACATTGTGAGCTGCTGACTGTACCACAGATTCACTGGGGAACTCCAGGAGGGACCATCTGTGCCTGATTATGAGCAAAACAGCAGTACCACAGCAGGGACAAGCATGAAGATGAACTTCTCAAAAGATTTAATTATGTAAAAGTGATTTCTATTTTGAAATCCTACAACATTTCTATTTTGAAAATTAACTACTAGAAAAGTGCTTGTTCTGTCTATTTGTGTCAAAATATTTGTGTCCCTCCTACCCTGTTCCCTAGTTCACTTTGTATTTACAGGAAACAGTGCATGCACCGTGACGCTGTACATGTTCTGAGCAGCATTTTTCCTCAAAATCATATTCAGTGATCATGATTAAACTGAGATGTGCCTGAGTTTCTGCTGAACATGAATAAATGGCAGTTAGCTCCTTACCTCTGAGCTTGTCAGACAAGAGTGATTAGAAATATGCAGTTGGGTGGAAAAAAATAAGATAGAAACCGGTGAAGCTATACAGAACAGCCTCATAAGCTGATTTCTAGCTCAACTGGTTTTCATTTAGCAAGAACTTCACCAGGAGGAAAATAAGATTAGTTAGACAAGAAAAAAAATAAAGCAGTTCACTTTAAAAAGCCAATTCATTTGCCAATTAGGTGTCAAAACACTATAAGCAATGACTGGCAGGTCCCTGGAAGCAAGCTACCCTTCCTAAACTATCACTTGCATGGTACTATGGCCCAGCAATTATTTACTGTATTAGATAACCATGTTTGATCAGAGCTATTAACTAATTTAGATAATTCACATGCAGTTGCCACCCTGTATAAGAGAGTGAAGGGTTTTATAGCACCTTGGTTTCACCAGGGATGCTACAATTGAAAATCCCAGTGTGAAATACAGATGTTGGAGACTGCTGGTCTTACCATGTAAGCAAACATTTAGAAATGCCCTTTCCCCTCCCTCCCAGTCACACTGTGGTCAAGGTGGTTCCATGAGGAGATGGGTTGTATTGGATTAAGAGAAATGAGCCTCTGGCCGAAGTCCTCCCCACCCAGCACAAACCCACTGGGCTGTGTGGTCTTGTAGCTGGATGAAGGCACAGTGTGGCCACATGGGGCAATGGGCAGTGAGCTGCCTGCAGCCTGTGTCACTGGTGAGGATGTGTCTGAGGCAGGAACAACTACATCAGTCCAGAGATGGGCAGTCAGAGCTCTCAGCCTCCAAGCTTCAAACTTTGAGGCTGGGGGAATGGCTCACAAGATGCACCAGGCAGCCTGCACAACAAGATCTATCATGGTACTTGTGGGGGAGTCTCAGAGAAGTTGAACCAGCAGCTACAAGAAATCCATGTGGCCCCTTCCCAAGGCCCTTTCAGTCCCCCTTTGCTAGTAAAACCAAACACTAGTGTGATTTTGAAATCTGACCACTGAGAGCAGTCCCAAAGCAGAGTCCATTGCCTTTTTTTACTAAACATGGGAGAATGAGTGATGGAGATTTGAGTCGTAACTGAAGTGGGTGTCCTGCTGGGTGCTCCTCTGATCCCAGACCCTTCAAGAGAAGGGGGCAACCTCTTCTTTCCTTTCCTCTTTGTGGCTGCTGTGATCCTTCAACAACTTGCGTGTGTGGTCTCTCCTAGTTTTCCCTGCCTGATTACATGTGTTACTTTTAGCATCTGTAAAAGAATGAAGACACATGACACAACTGTGCAGGACAGGCAGGAAGAGCTTGGCTCAGACAGGTGGTGTATCCTGCCAAAACCGGCAGCACAGCTTCCCTGCAAAGGGAATGGTGTGATGCTGTGGCACCCCAGGCAGACTGGGAGCTCTGCTGTGATCCCAATGTGTCTGACCTCTCACAGTGACATTGCCACAGCATTATTCTCGTCAGGAAAGGGTGGCCACAACAGTTTGTGTCTTGAGCAAAGTGTGTCATACAACACCATAGAGGACAAATACTCCAGCAGTGCCAGCTCAGCCTCCCTGAATGCTTCTTGTCCTGGTTCTTAAGTTTTCTTAGGACAATTCTGTCAACTTTGGTAGTAGATAGGAAGTCTGCATCTCAAATCATAAAAATCAGCCAGAAAACACAGGTTTGAATAATTGCCCTAATGTAAAATGCAGTATTTTTCTTTTTGTGCACATCCTGAAGATGTAGAGCAGGGGGACAGATTTTTAACTCACAAAATGATATAGATACAAATATGTGGCCAAAAGTCAAGGCTGACAACAGGCCAGAGAGCAAAATACTTGAATCAGTCAAGTGGGTGCAAGGGTCCCAAGCAGCTCTGTTGTGGGTTAGAGGATCACAGGGTGGCTCAGTAGGAGGGGACCTCAGCAAGCTGTGGCTGTAGCCAGAGGCTGTAGCCTCCAGAGCAGGAGCAGCCCATTTGCCATCTGCCTTTCCCCTTCTCTAGCTCTGTTCCATCACAGCTGACCCTGAGGAGCAGACTGTCTTGCAGCAGAGGCAGCTGGGTTTCTGCAGTGGTGTAACCCAGTTGGTGCCACTGTGAGCAGTGAGAAGCAGCACTAGGCTGTGGGGGACACATCATGTGGGGGCGATTGCCTTCAGCCACTGCCTCAAGTGCATCACCAAGACCATGACCTGAAACTGCTTTGTAGTTTTCAACAGTCTTTAAAATGGAGATTACTGTTTTATTAAATATTGCACCATCTAGTATCCTCATTGATTCAATTTGAATATATAGATATTTACACACAGTGTGCTGCAGAATGTTGTAGAAACCCTATTTCCATCAGGCTGCCCACAGAGGTCGGTAGGGGGGACCAAGAGATCTGACAAGCCGTCGCTTCCAGGGGGATGCCCAAGGACTAACCGGGGTTGCGACTTTCCTAGAGAAAGCGTCCCGCAAGGGAAGAGCCTTTCCAGGGGCCTTTACAACTTCTCTGGAGTGACGGGTGGTCTCAAAGAGTGTAGCCGCTTTGGCTACAAGTGGTTTCAGCTCGTAGTGATTCAGCTCTCTGTGAGATCAGCTCAAATGAGACCACCTGGGCAAGCCCGGGGATGGAGAGAGATGAGGGAGCCTTGCGTGGTGAATTCCACAGGTAAGCTTTATTCAGCCATCCCTGTGACAGGAACCAGAGGCCAGGCTTTTCCCCAGATCAGGGGTACTCACAGGGGGTTTATATAGGGAAGGCAGGGGTGGGGTGGACACCAGTTAGCCAACAGGATACAGACTATTACCACAAAAGAAGCAAGGCATGTTGGGGGCAACTTTTCGGTCACCGTAAGTTTTAGGAGAGTTCTTATCTCTGGGGAGATTTGGCCCTCAGGCATCTCTCCTCCAAGGGAGTGCAGAGAGCTCCAGTGCCAGGGGCTGGCAGCTCTCCACAACAAGCAAACAGGAAGAAAAGGCAGCCCTTTATTTGGATGTGGGGCTGACAGGGGGCTTGTCTCTAGATTAGTAACAGCGAACTACCACTATAGGAACCTGCTTTGTTACTAGGACACGTTACAAGTCAGCAGACAGCCACATTTTTCTGACTCATCAGCTGATACTAATTAATGACTTGGGAGCACACCAAAAATCCCAATTGGCCTTCCCTCCTTCCTTGAAAGGCTGTGATTGTCTTTCTCCCCTTCCTCTCAGCTTTAGAAAAAAATCACATCAAAAAGCTATACATTTTAAATATGGAAGATGACCAAATGTGCAAATTGTGCATTTTTGCATGTTTGTGCAAAATTTGTGCACAGATTGTGCAAAACAGCTCATCAGTCCCAGCTCCACCCCCCAAAAAAGGTGTAAACCCTCCAGAGGGAAGGATGCAAACCTAATAAAGAATAGAAAAGGTAATAAAAAAATTTTTTTTCTTTTTCTTTTTCTGAAAATCAACATTTTTTATCAAAACTGCTTGTGACAAAGCAAATGCCCATGTCTCTGGGCTGCCACATCTCTCTGCCAGCCAGGCTGGCAATGCTGAGCCACAGCATTTCAGGTATACACAACGAAAACATCTTTGTTTCCCTGGAACAAAGGAATGAGGCAACTGCACAAACCTCAGCATCGTCCTCCTTCAGCGTGGGTAGGTATGGTCCCTTGTCTCCCCAGGGATACAGCCACCTTTCCTTATGCCACATCTGCATCCTCAATGAGGCCAGCACCAGTTAAAACACAGTTCCTGAGAGCCAGGTTTACAGACTGACTCCCAGCACCTGTATTTCCCTGTCCTAGGAAACAGAACCACTGATCTTATATTCTTCTGGAATCCTTCATCCCTTATTTAATGTCAAGTTTCTCATTTAAATAATCTGTGTTGATTTGAAACCAATTATTCCCAAATCCCCTATAAATATGAATCCTCTGGGGAATGCATTTAGAAAAAATGTAAATAATTTCCTTCATGTAATTTTGGTTGGACAGAACAACTGCCACCAAAATATGGTGTCATCTCCAGGGTACCATGAATAGTGCTTTCATACTTTTCTGTCACTGGGGTGGAATTAAAAGATCTTTTTTTTTGTCTTGAGTCATTACTGGATAAATAAAGCATCCTTGTGAATCACCTCAGTCTCCTTCAATGCAAACAAGAACACAGAGGAAAGCTGTGTGTTTGAATTCTGTCTGTTTTTAACAGATATAACCCTCTTAGAGCTTAACCATGTCTTTACAGACACAGATGCTCTATTACATCTTTACTTTAGCTCTTATGCTCCTATACTGTTTTGTGAAGCATGAAGGAGCATTAAATGCACTTGCCATGATTCCTAGAGAACATTTAATTGAGTGGTAGTCCTGATGAAGTAATTCCACCTTCATCATGTATATATCTAAGTCCAGCTGAAATATTAACAAGTCTTAGAAAGATAGCGATGAGTAAAAGGGGCTAAAATACTCTTTTCCAACGAGTACCCTCACAGTACATGAAAGTGTCTCCCACAGAAAGTTTGATGAGAACAATATTTAGTGACTTGCACATGTGCAGAACTCAGTCCTGTGCAAAGCCCTACCTCAAAAATACATTCATTAATACTCCTCTTTTTATCTCTAAGGGCTTCTCAAAATAGACTTTCTTGGGATGGTATTTTTGTTTGCCTCTGCTGTTCTTGCTTTCACGTTTCAGTGGCTGAAACATACAAAAAACCATCCCAGCATTTTCTTCTTCCCCCAAATGCAAGGGGCCTAATGCACATTTGCTTTGGACTAACGACTCATACACACTCAAACTCAAACAGGCCCTATCATCGCATTATGAAGATTGTAAGAGCAGTCATCATAAAGCCACCTGCTGTAGCAGGGACTCTGAAAGGGCTACTGACTGCTCAGGCCCAGAAGCAAGAACGCCAGCTGCAAAATCACACCTCTGTAAATTTCATGTTCAGAAATAAGAACAGCTTCTCATACAGAGCTCAGAATTTAAAAGCTGATAAATTACAGAATGAACACAGGCATCTATTTACTTTATCCCTTATCCTTGTTGATTCTTCAGTGCAGCCTTGCTCATTCAAAGCTTTACTCTAATTTAGTGTCAGAAATTCAAAAACATTTAAGTGGTTAGGCAAGAACAAGTTTGCCAGTAAATTGGTTTGCTTATGAATTAATAAGAGCACAGAATTCTTTTTTTATCTTTTCTCTGTATTTAATTTATTTAAATAAAAGTTGTTTTGGTGTTTTTGTAAGTTCCCAAAGGGTCACATATCAGAGGAAAGAGGATCTGATGAAAAACTCCAGATTTTTATCTGCCTTCCTCACAGGGCAGCTGTGCCTTTCTCCTCTTTCCCACTGATGACCTGTAGTGGGGAGTGTTGCTTTGAAGTACAGACAAGGACATGAGGCACCTTTTATAGAAAGGGAAGAAGAAAAAGAAACAAAAGCAAGGAAACAGAAGCATCACCAAAACCACACCTGTTTTCCTATGACAGGACTGACGAACCCAAGCCAGACTGGCTACAGACCTAACAAAACAGAGTTGATTCTGTCTCTTTTTCTGGCAAGACTCAACCTCAACCCCTGTGTGTCTGTAGATGAAGATTGCCTTAAATTCTCATTCTAGGATGTGCATGTTTTGAACATGTGAGGCTTTAGGCTTCATAAAGGAACAGAAATACAAGTATGAGCCAAGGCTTTGGTGTGATTTCTAAAGCAAGCATGGAAACAGGGTCTGAAGGTTTCTCTGCTGAATTTGTCTGTGCTTTCTGGTGCTTCCAGTTATCGTTATTTATACTCAAAAGGTTTGAATTAACGGCATGTTTGTACATGATAAATACGAAAAGAAAGTTTGACTTTAATAATGGAATTCATAGCACTGAAACACTGAATCTAAAATCCTGTAAATAGCAAATCCTTCTGTGAGAGCCCTCGAAGTCCAGGCAGTAATCCGTGCTGTTTTGCATTGGATTTTCCCCTTTTCTTCCTCCATTTTGGTAAAAATAAAAATACAAAGTTAACTGGTCAAACATGTAAGCTTGCTCCATCCATACTCATGGAGAAAATGTGTTCATTTCAGTTCAGTGTCCCAATCAGTCCACCTGATCTGGATTATCATCTGTGTCTGCACATAAAACAGACTAGTTAAAAATGAAACTAGAAGAGTTTTGGACTGCTCTACATCAGGAGCAGAAAAGTGAATTGCACAGGTCATTCAGACAGACATCCTAACCCAAGAGAACACATTAAATTAACCCTCATAAAATATTCTTTCCTCAAATTTTGTATTTGGCAACATTATCTCCTTAAATACAGCTGGTTTTTTGTTTGTTTTTTATTTTAGCATATGCATATGGCTAATTCATAAATTAGTTGTGATAAAAATGTGTTGTGTTCATATGCCACAGCTTTGTAAACTCTTTGATTAATGTCAACAATAAAAATTAGGAAAGTATCATTATAATAAAATTGTAACAATTATATACTAAAAACAGTGAATGCTCTAATACAGAAATCCCTAAAAAAAGGAAACTTTTGTTCTATTAAACACAAGGCACAGACAAGGTGTTGCAAGCAGTACAATAACCGAGCTCAGATACTTGTCCTGCTCTTCTTCCTCTCAAAGAACAAATGTAAAATCTTAATCCTGTAGCTCAATATCTTCTAACCTGGTGTGGACTTTACAGCATACAAGGTTAGGCATAACCACATCAGAGAGATGCATTTCAGCAAGCACTGCATTTAAACAAAGTGTCACATTATGTCAAAAAATGTCACCAGACCTTACACAAACTAGCAATGCAAGACTTATTTTTCAAATTATCTACTCCTGAATGCTGATCTACAATACACAAGTACAATAAAATATGGTTATATGAAATACATAGGGGTCAACCAGGGCTTTTTTCAGTCTTCACTTTGCAAGCCCTTGGTAAAAGCCCTGACTGGTCTTTTTTTTAAAAAAAAAAAAAAAAAAAAAAAAAAAAAAAAAAAAAAAAGATGGGATTTTGGCTGAAATTCCCTCAGGACAGAGAATCAGAATCGGAATCTAATAATTTATTTTCATAATTGGCTGCTATGTTATGGAATGCTCCTATGAAGCTTTGGATATTGCAGCCCAGTTGTTATCTGCCAGGAATGTTTATGCGCACAGAGCTAAAGATCAGCCAAAATTTCATTACAGGAAATAAAAACCACAGGAAGACAAATGCAAAGACCATTTGGTAGAAATTTTAGATACTGAAATGAAACCTTTTCCCCATATTGAATTAGGAACAGAATATATTACAGAATCCAAAGGCAGAGCTAGAAGAGATGGCTGAGATAATTTTGTTTGAGATTTTGCAGAACATCAGACTCAGATTTCCCTATTAAGCCCTGTTGGATCCAGAGCATCTCTTTCAGCAGGAAAATAATGGAATCTATGGTAGTTATTAATTAGGTTAGTAGTTAATTACTGTATTTGTTAGACCCTTATACCTTATTTTTGATTTGAAGGTCTGTCTTTGGCTCTTCTTGATGGACACGCTCTATATTTGTTAGGCTGAAGAGTTATCGACTGGTAAATTTTTGTTTCCTCTGTAGATATTCACAGGCTGCACTAGCCTTGTTTTTGATAAGATAAACAGACTTCTCTCCTTGAGACTTCTTCATGTTTTCCTTATATTTTTTTTACATCCTCGTAGTTCTTGCTTGAATCCCCTCCAGTTTTTCAATATTCCCTTTGAATTACCATCACCATAAGCGGACTCGTTTGGCCAATGTGCTGCTGCCAAACATGGAGGTAATATATCCTACTTCCTCCCACTCAGTATTCCCCTGTCTTTAATCATTTGTCAGAAGAGCTGGGTTAGCAGCTCATATTCATTGCGGTTTCCAGCTCTTTTCCAGTCAGTCATAGTTTCCTTGGAGGAAGCACTGCCCTTTCCCCAGAAGGACGCTCTGCACCACATCTCCTTGGGTGTATGGATTTGAGCTTGGCTGAATTTTTTTAAGTGCATGTTTTTTAACAGCAACCAGACTACCACATTATCAGGTCATGTAGTCTGTTGCATGCCACTGCCCTGTCTGTACCTCATTTGCTGTTTCACCTATCTGTACATCACTGTCAACCTTCAGGAAGATGCCAAAGCTTTAAGATCTATTTCATGTTCCTTCAAAGCAAGGGAACATATTTCTCTCACGGGCACAAGCACAGGCTCTTTGTTCAGGGATCTCTTCTCTCCCAGTTTTATTTCTGTGTAACTGCAGGTCCACAGACACCAAACTATATACTGTCACCAAATGACAATAAGCAAATGCACCAGGTTATGTATAGATTAAGTTTAATTCTGCAAAGGACTGGCTCTAGTTAATAAGAATGCTTAATCACAAAGACATGTCTAGCAATCACTACATGGGAAATTAAAGCATAAAGTTGACCACTTCTTGACATTTCATTGGGAAGTACTGTTGCAGCCCCTCAATGTGAATGCAGCACACGAGATTATATATCCTTATTAATAATTACTTTCTTCTGATGACTTCTTATCCTTCTGGTACTCTTCTATGAGCTTTATAACTGTGACTTTACAAACTGCAAAGAGCAGTTTAAAACTTGTCATTTGTCTGTAGATACTGTAATTCAACTCAAGTATGCCTGCTCACTGCAAACCTACAAAACATGTCCACTTTGGCACCAAACTGCAATACCTTTCTAAATCCCACTACAGATCGCCCAGTCAACCTGGTATGAGCCTGCACCTGACACAGTGCCCAGCCCTCCTGTTGCAGAGCCCTTGCAGCAGGCATGGCCTAAACCCAAGGGGGGACTGTCACCTCCTCTGTCCAGGATCCAGAGCCAGCTCACTGTGTGCCACCATGCAGTCATGCCACTGCCACCCAAGCCCTCTGCTAGGTTCCCCAAAGATAGGATGCCTGAAGATTGGCAGCCTGCTGCCCCTCCAGCTGGAGGCAAGAGAAGTCTTATGGAGTTGGATGAACCCAGTGGACTGCAGCTCTCAGTACATTTGGTAAAAATAACTCAATAGCATTGATAAAAAATCACAGCTCACTGTGGCACATGCCAAAAGGGAGTCCCTGCTGAAACTTGCCGGGTGCTTACAGGTAGGACCCAGGACCCACAGCAGCATGGACAGGACATTCATCAGAACCACAGGGGGAGTCTCACTCCAGGCAGTCATGGCCATGAGCGGTGCAGAGGGCAGCCCACAAAGCAGCTGCACACAGATTCAATTGTTTCTTTTCCTGTTTGTCTGACTGACAGTGAACAGAAGGGCTGTTTAGTGTTTGGGGCAATTTGTATCATATATTTAGGCAGCAGTGGTGCATTGTATCCCCGTGGTGCCTTTGCTCTCCCCTTCCTATGCCCTGGGCACCTGACATCACTCCGGCAAGCTGCTGTATAGCAGGATCTTTCCAGCTGGTGCTGGTTTAAAAGCATTAACTGATCCCATTACCTATCTTTGGAGGAACCCACCTTGCAAATGCGATGAGATCACGACACCCCTGATGCCTCTGGAGGCCAGAGGATTCATTACAGGTTGACTAATGCAGCATAAGACTTCTTCTTTGCACATGTAGACAAAATCCCTGGATCCCACCCCTTTTGCTCTACCCTCCTTCCTGCCATCGCCCACCCTTTCAACTGATTCCTGGGGAAAAAACACATCTAAATTCAAGCTTTAGTGGAAACCAGCCCAGCCCAGCACGCAGAGGTGGTGCTTACAGATTCACTGGGGCTCTGGTGCTGAGCATGACACAGGAACAGACTCCAGAGGTGGACCCAAATCTCTGCAGCCACAGAAGTGAAGCAGCTGTGCTCCTGCACAGCCTAGATAAGTAGAGCAGGAGGCAGCTGCTGGGCTATTGATCCAACACAGCAAGATAAAAAGCAACAGAAATTTACCTCAAGCCAGGAGGTAGATTTAGGCAGGCTGTGTGACTCAGCATAACCTGCCCATGGTTGTCACAGTAACGACACGAAAAAAAGGAGACAGAAACATCTTGAGAGTAAAGGAACAAGTGTGTCGGGCCTTGCCCATCTTTATTATATATGTGTCTAATAAACCACTGTGGATTGGAGGAGACAAAGAGCCTCCCCTCAATCACACTGGTCAAAGGAAATGTCCATCAAACTTCTGTGCCCAGGAGAAAGTAATGTAAATAATAAGATACTGTTACAATCACATGGCTATGTTTACAGAGAATGTGTGAGAACTAGTTACAGAAGAATTATAACATCCAGAACTGCAAAATTCAGGGCAACACATGGTCTTGTCCCACCCCAGTGCAGAGGGCTGCTCTGTGGGGAGTTCCATGGCCCCACACCTCTGTGGTACTCACATCCGGGCAGTCCAGAGGTCTGTTTTACAGCCAGCATCAAGATTAAGATCATCTCCAGCTGATGCCAAGCTAAGGAGGAAGCTGAAACAGCATAAATGCAACTTACAGTCTCCTTGGGTACCACCATGGCTTGACTGGGCTTCAGCACCTCAGCTCTGGAAGCCAATGGTGCAGAGGTTCTCATGGGGGGGCTTGCACAAAGTCAAGGCATCTGCACCTTCCTCATTTCTGGTGCTGTTTGGTCTGTGTCCATACAGTGACACAGAATGGCAGTCACATTTAAGCTGAGATTCATAGCCACATGTGCCAGATCTCATGAATAAATGAAGGGAAAACAAAGGAAAAAATAACTGACTGGGGTGTATTAGGGCTCATATCTGTTACATAAAAACAGGGCTGAACAAAGCATTTGAGCACATGCTACCAGGAACAGCCCTGGCGAGGACTGAGAAGACCAGTGTGTCAGCCAGCCCTGTCTGGAACCTTCCAGCACTACCTCTGGTACTTCATATTCCCTACAGAGCTGAGCTAATAAGTGCACAAACTCTCCTTTCTGGCAACCCTATTTAATACACATATAGTTCCCCTTCTCATAATTCTTGCTGCTATCCCTGTGAATTCTGAATTTTTAATATGTAAAACATATTAATATGTAAACATATGTAAAACATATGTAAAACATATTAATATGTAAAACAAATTAAGTAGCTGTGAAACTGCATTATAAAGCAGATTCATTCTCACTCAAGTGACACCAGTGCAATACTGCAAGCCTCCTGCCTTGTAAGCTCTGAGATCAATGCCCAGGGAGTCCTGGACAAGAAGGGCTGCTCCAGTTAGTGACAGTGTGAAGGGTGCCAAGGAGCCACTAGTGATTTTTTGCCCTCAAAGGTGAATGCATTGCTCTGCATACACAGTAGTTTTTTAGCACAGCTGGCCTGCACGTGCAGAAGAGTCATGGACACTCCCAATAAGCCTCTGTTCAAAACCTGAAAAGGCCAGGAAGTGTGTTAATGTAGTTATTCTCTGCTNAGGGCAACACATGGTCTTGTCCCACTCCAGTGCAGAGGGCTGCTCTGTGGGGAGTTCCATGGCCCCACACCTCTGTGGTACTCACATCCGGGCAGTCCAGAGGTCTGTTTTACAGCCAGCATCAAGATTAAGATCATCTCCAGCTGATGCCAAGCTAAGGAGGAAGCTGAAACAGCATAAATGCAACTTACAGTCTCCTTGGGTACCACCATGGCTTGACTGGGCTTCAGCACCTCAGCTCTGGAAGCCAATGGTGCAGAGGTTCTCATGGGGGGGCTTGCACAAAGTCAAGGCATCTGCACCTTCCTCATTTCTGGTGCTGTTTGGTCTGTGTCCATACAGTGACACAGAATGGCAGTCACATTTAAGCTGAGATTCATAGCCACATGTGCCAGATCTCATGAATAAATGAAGGGAAAACAAAGGAAAAAATAACTGACTGGGGTGTATTAGGGCTCATATCTGTTACATAAAAACAGGGCTGAACAAAGCATTTGAGCACATGCTACCAGGAACAGCCCTGGCGAGGACTGAGAAGACCAGTGTGTCAGCCAACCCTGTCTGGAACCTTCCAGCACTACCTCTGGTACTTCATATTCCCTACAGAGCTGAGCTAATAAGTGCACAAACTCTCCTTTCTGGCAACCCTATTTAATACACATATAGTTCCCCTTCTCATAATTCTTGCTGCTATCCCTGTGAATTCTGAATTTTTAATATGTAAAACATATTAATATGTAAACATATGTAAAACATATGTAAAACATATTAATATGTAAAACAAATTAAGTAGCTGTGAAACTGCATTATAAAGCAGATTCATTCTCACTCAAGTGACACCAGTGCAATACTGCAAGCCTCCTGCCTTGTAAGCTCTGAGATCAATGCCCAGGGAGTCCTGGACAAGAAGGGCTGCTCCAGTTAGTGACAGTGTGAAGGGTGCCAAGGAGCCACTAGTGATTTTTTGCCCTCAAAGGTGAATGCATTGCTCTGCATACACAGTAGTTTTTTAGCACAGCTGGCCTGCACGTGCAGAAGAGTCATGGACACTCCCAATAAGCCTCTGTTCAAAACCTGAAAAGGCCAGGAAGTGTGTTAATGTAGTTATTCTCTGCTTTTAAAAAAGCACACAGAAGAAAGCAGGCTGCTTTCTTCCATTCCTTGGCTGGAAAGATCTTTAACAACCCCCCTGTCTAAAATAAGGGAAACTGAACAGCAGGTTGAACCAGATGAAAGGGACTGAAATATTACTAGAGCTACGCCAGTTTAATGTTCTTCTAATTTTTTACATTCTTTCTCCTTTGCCACTGTCCTTTACTAAAAGCATGTCTTGATTTTTGTTATCTGTTCCTCTGCTTGCACTCCCCCGGGGTCATTTAGATGCTTACAGGAATTTAAATAGACTTTCAGAAATGGTGCTTCCAGTTCTGAAGGTTGTTTAAAAGGACACTGTCAAGACATTTCCTTTGTTTTTATTTTAAAAATTTCTTGAGTTAAAATGTGAAGATATTTTATTTTGATGGGATTGATGTTTATCCAAGTATAGGCCAGATTCAGATTTCCCTTATTACCTGGGCTCTAACCAAGCTAATATTTTTCCTTCATCAGAGAACTGCTACCAACATAAACACTCCTCAACTGTAACATAATAAACTCATGTCTTCTGCAGAAAAAAAAATAAAATAGAAAAAAGGATTGCAGCATTAACTTGCTGGTTTATGGAGTTACAGAATTTTTTTTTTAATTACTCCTTTGAAACCGAGGTGCATGGGGAGAAGGGAAGAAGCATCAGCAAACTCAAGCTTTCTTTTCCAGCACTTACTTAAACAAATCCACGGATTTTTCCCTGTGAATTTGTACAATGACAGAGTCCCAGTGGAGGGAGGCAAGAGCACAGAGCAGAGCTGACCCGTGCCCACAGCACAGTGCTGGGCACCTCCTGTGGGCTATGGCTCAGCTACACAGCATGGCTGCACCCCCTGTCATGGGACTGCAAGGGGCACATGGGCACTGGCACTGAGATGCCCAGGGTGCCAGTGAGGATGGAGGTCCCCAGCGCTCCTCCTCCATTTGTCTTTCAAACTAGGAACCTCTAGGGTCTCTCCCAGAGAGAATAAAGCAGCTGTCTTACAGGAGTCTTCCATGCTTCCCAAGATTGCAACAGAGAGAGGAAATAATTTTCTCTGAGAGTCCCTAAGCTGTGTCCTCTGCCAGCCCTATGCTGGGGACATCACTTCCACCCAGGTAGCTGGGTGGTTTCTTCCTTTTAGGGTCCAGGGAATGAATCACGCGCACGTCCTTGATCCCGTTTAAAGTCTCGCTAAACCCTCAACTGGTCCTACCCTCCTTTCAGCAGAGAGATGAATGTTAGCACAAGTATCATAAGCATAGGCTTAAGCAAAGCATCAGAAAACGGGCTTTGGAGCAGGCCCATACTTTTCTTTGTGACTCAAAAGACCTAAACATCAAACAAAATGTAAACACCCCAAGCCTGCTGATGGTGGGCCATTAGTCAGGCTCAGGAAAATTAAGGTTGATCCTTGAAGATAGATGACTTGCTATCAGAGAAAAAAAAATGGGAACAAATAAGTTTTGAGGTGTTTGTGATCTGGTCATCAGGCCTTTAAGAAGCTGTTATTAGTTACACACAGTCAACTGTCCAAAAACAAAATCCTTCAAAAATGCTCCACTGACACAATGAAATGCCACGTGCACATATTGAGGGGTAACTTCTCTAGGCAGAAGCATGCCCTGGGCAGAGAAACCCCATGTTTTGCTGTAAACATGCAGCTACAGCAAGTGTCCGTTTCTGGACCAGCAATTACCTCCTCTGCCCTTTCCACCCCCAAAAGAAATTGAAGTGCTCACACTTCATAATTATGCAGGAATTGTTCCAAAGAGCTTTCTGTCGATTTGTAATTTTCAGACACTAAATGCTTTCCTCAGCTAGAAACAGAAAGTAAAAGAGAATCTGACCTAATACATCTATAACGAAATCGAGAGATATTTTGGAGGAAGCCGCCATTTTGGCCTTGGCCAGGAATCATGAGCATGAATTACATGGCAAATAGCTGTGGATTCACTCAGATTTCTGTCCTAGAAAACGCAATCATAGGCAAGTCAATAAAAGAAATTGGTTGAGAGAAAGTAAGAAGAACAACTAGCACCAGTCAGTAGTCCAGTTTGCTTGTGAAATGCCTCTAATAATGCATGGAGTGTCCACCTATGCATTGCTCTCTCTCACTGATGGGCTTATGTAAAGTTTTGTTGATTTTATGCCTGCTTCTAAATATTACAGTACAAAGAGCATCATTAAGATGCTAGCATTTGAGCATGAATAGAATAAGGTGGAAGGCTTTTTTTAAAGGACATCTCTTAGAGAACTTGTTGATGTCTCCTTGCTGCTGTGGTTCGGCACTGAAGCACTGTCATCGCAGAGAACAGCTTTGAAGTTATCCTTTAAAAGGGAAATGATTGGGAAGTCTAGATAAAATATGCTCTGCAAAGAAATCAATACAATTGTTGCAGCTTTTGCTTTTATAGAGCCAATTTTTTTCCCTTCTGAGTCTATTCCTTTTGAACTTTACTTCAGTAACAAGCCTTCTTGTCTCACAGTCCGAAGCAACCACAAAAACAATCTTTAAAAATCACTTCTATGCAGCTGAGAGACACTAAATTCCCTTCCACTAGCTTGAACAACCTTACTCTAAGTGTAGTGGAATAAGAACTGATCCACTGTCTCAACACTGGTATTTTACAATCAGCATGTTCTTTTCTCAATTGCCCAAGAACAACAAAATCCCCATGTCACGACAAAAGCATTGTTAAGGCAAAATATTTTTTTTCCAGAATTTCACATATATGTCCTTTTCCATATATTATCAAGGTAAAGCCTAGCAGATGTGGAGATGAGGGATGGTAGGACAGTAAGATTCAAGAGAATTGGGTTGTCTTCAGGTATGACACAGGCTTTCTGGTTAAAATGGTCACATACTATTAAGTGTCTTTTTCCCACCTCTGTATAGGATTCCTTTGCTTGTCCCAGTCCCAGAGTTTATAACCTTTCTTGGGAGGACAGTCTCTCACACTGTGTGCAATGCCAAGACTCAGGAATCTTCCAAGCCTGGGAACCCCCAGACTCTAAGCTTATATAAACAAGAAATTATAATTGCAATGACTAACTTGCTATTAATTCAGCTGAAAGGTTACTCAGGCTGGTGTATTCTATTTACTGGTCTGAAGTATTATGGAGTTTTTTAGCTGTCCTAGTTTAGAGCATGCTTGGGTGACACAAGTGTTAGTCAGTTCAATTATTATTAAGCAGTCAAAAGTCAGTTGAATAAACCTTTACATTTTCTCACTTACTTTTGGGAGATGTTTGCCTGAACATAACTCCAAACTAAGACAACAAGGGGCTTGTGAGTGCAAAGATACCACCAAGTGTTGATCCTTGTTGTCTTCCAGAAATAGTTTGGAACTTCATTTCCACCTTAGATGGAGGTGAACAGGCCAGCAGGGATTTCAGGCAAAACCAGGGTGGGTCAGAGACAGATTAAAGATTAAAATTAAAGATTATTTCAAAGGAAACAGAGGCAACATGCAACATTTTGAGATGCTTTAGAAACATAAATGCTCACACAACCACTGCAGAACTAACAATGAAATGCAGTTTCCTTGAGCTACAACAAAAACTACCCATTTACTCCAGCGAAGAAGTGTAATAATTTTCCTCATTTTTGCAAGACATTATCTCATAAGGTTTTGAATTGCAGCAATGTATAAAGTAAAAAATGAGAAAATAATATGGGGTTTCTTTTCAGTATTGAAATTAAAAACTTGCAGAGCTCATTTAAGAGGGATGACTTCCTTGTGGTTTCAATCAGTTCCAGTGAAGACTGAGAAGGATAAATTTTCTGCACCCCTTCTTTGTTCTGCAGCATGAAGAACAGGCAGATGATATACTCAAGAGATGTGCACATTCATAATTTTGGATCTACATCTTTGTGCTAGGCCATGTACTCCAGGCCTGCACCCATGCCAGTAAATGGAGATGTGCATAATGGCTGAACGCTGTCAGGAGACCAGAGGGCATCTGGGACTTTGAGGGACATTCCTAGTGGGTGACTTCAAAGACGATTCCATCTACTTTTTTCACTCTAAAGGAAACAGTTTCATGAGATGGGTTTGAATGCCAGCCTATGCCAACCTGTACTCTCTAAGAGAAAATTAATATAATGTCCTCTTCAGTTGGCTTTTGTAAATACTCTGTTGATATTACATTTGCTGCCAAGGTTATATTTCTGAAGAAGTTGGGAAAAAAGGCACTGTAGCTCAGACATTGCCTGCACATTTTTAGCAGTGGATGAACTTGACACAAATGCTTCTCTGTGTGCTGAGTGAGGGAAAGGTCCTCACATGCCTGGAAAGCTGTGGAGATGAGACCTAGCCTGCCCAGCTCTCAGCATTGTTGACCACAGTGCCCAACATCAGAGATAAAAGCCCGTGTTTCATCAGAAATTGTGTTTCCTGGGTGATTATTTTTATTTTCACAAGCTGGTATGCTCTGATCAAAAAAAAAAAGAAAAAAAAAAAAAAGAGGTTTCCCTCAACCTTTTGTGTAGTTGTAACATCTCTGAATGGCATTTGAAATGCAGAGGTTTTAGTTTTGGTAAGCAGATACTGTTTTGGCTAGCTCAGGAGACTGTTCTGTAACTTCATCTTCGCTACTGAACTAGATGTTCCCTGAGTGGGAGGAACTGATATCTGAATTTCAAAGCAGTTAATAGTCTTAGTTGCACTTTTACAGTATTTGGAAAATTGTAATTAACCAGCTTTGCTAATTTACGTTTTTAATATTTAAATGTTGCTTGTTACACAGAAGCTGATTGCTGTAGTAGCTTCATTCTGAAAGCTCATTAGAACTGCTAAAATGTTTAAATACACACAGCTGAAGAAATACATGCATTTTTATAAGGCAGGTATTATGGCAATACTTTGAATTTCATTGGCCTGAGCAAATGTGCCAGACTTCTTCAGGATTTTTTAATCAAGCTTATTTGCATTTGCTTGAAAAGGTACATTGCTGGTTTTCTGAGCTAAATACTTAAATGGTATTAGCTAGCAGGAGTTTTAAGTTTATGGTTTTTGCTGTCATTAACCTTCTATTATGACACAGTCAAGGAAAATCAGACAGGGAGTCTTTTGTGCTCTGTGTGATTCATGCAGGATGTAGATAAGACATGGATAGGAGGAGCAAGACTGGCATCTGGAATTTTCTTTTAAAGCATACCAGTATTACATAAGAACATTATCTCTTTACTTAAGGATGTATGCTCCTTTTCCTGAGCTGGGATGAAATTAATTGCTGTGGGATAAGAAGATGAAGTATTACCTGCTCATTGAAAAAGGTAACACAGATGAAAGTGTAAGAAGTGGCAACCAGAGAGGAAGGATGTGGCAGGAACATGCTTCTGCTGGGTGATGTGGCGTGACCTGTCATGAGCATGACAGAGATCTGGGACAAAAAAGCCTCTTGCTATTTTCAGTCTTGTGTTCCAGTCCCATCCCAGCCAAACCAGGGATGCGGATCACCCTGGCACTAGGGCTGCTTTGCACTGTAAATTCTTTTTGCCATCATGTGTGATAAAGCTCTTAGCTCCTGTGGTAATACAGTGAGAATTTTCCTTCTATTTCCTACCCTGTCTGTAATGTTTTCCATTTTGTGGTTATTTTTCCTTCTCTAGTAGCTTCCTTTTCCCAAAATGTAACTGATTCCTGTCCATAAATATCCCACAAATATGCAGGGTGCCAGATTATGATGAGGAAACCATCAGTGGGTACATCTGAATGTGTAAATACCCCATTGCTGTAAGGGCTTTTCTGTCTGTTCAGCTATTTGGGAAAAACACCTCAGCAGCCAAAAGCTATATATACATATATCTATATAGATGGATAGATAGATACACATGCAGAATCCTCCAGTCAGCAGATGTTGTAAATGAACTGGCATTACCCCACCAGCGTAAACTGTGGCGTGCTTAGTTCAGCAAGCTGAAGCACAGGGATAGCCTTGTTCTTCTGGGCTCCTTACTCCTCTTCACCTTTCCCTGGCACTGCCAAACTCCTGCTGCTGTCCCCTCATCCTTGTCCCACCCCTCCCCAAGCCTGACTACACCTTCTGTCTCTTCCTCTCACACCTGGAATTTCTCTGGAGGCCCCAGTACAGAGCCCAAGACAATGAAGTGCTTATGTGAGCAGGCTGCACTCTGGTGGTAACTGCACAGCTCGGGACGTGCAGATGCTGGTCTTACAGTCCTTCAAGTGATACAACAGAGGACTAAAAGACAGAGCTACACTATTTACTGCATACCTCAGTCCCATATCAAGCTCAATCTGCAGGAAATGCCCTGCAGATGCCACATCCTTCCAATCCTTTCCTGCCTTTTTGTCTGATATTAAGCTTTGATACTTCTTAACCCAATCTTTTCTGAGACTAGTAAACTTCAGTGCCTGAAACTATCAGCTTCATTTTCAGAAGAAAATCCCAGTGCAATAGAAGGAGGTTACTGCAAGATCTAAGCATAAGAGAGATCACAAAATGAGTGTTCCTCTTTCCAGTTCTCAAGAGAGACAGACAGCTGTACCATGGTCCTGTCAACCATCATTTTTAAGAGAAGGCAAATGCAATTATTTTTTCCTTTCTCCTAATTTACTGTGAGGACTGAATACCTGCTGAGAGCAGGAAAATGCAGGAGGAAGCATTGAATGCAGAAGCTGTGGTCAGAGGAGAACAGAGATGCTGCATGAGGCGGTGCCACAGACCCCACCAAACAGAGGCAGACATGTTGTCCATCTCAGGAAAGCTGTACTGAAAAAATAATAGGTTGGCAGAGTTCTTCAAGGGCTGATGTATTGTCCTCATTCCTGGAGGGATCCAGACATGCCCTCTTTTGGGCTGAATTGTGTCTACCCTTGGTGTGCCCATGGTGATGAGTCTTACTGAAAGGGGACCTGAAAATGTGCTGGAAGGCAGGAGACAAGAGAGAAGGCAGGCAGAAGAAACCTTTTTTCAGGCAGGTGCTCTGTTCTAGCTTTCTAACTTTCCTCACCGGCAATCAGAACCCCAGCTGACAACCCCAGGAGGAACATAAGCTGGAGTTAAAAACAGACAGCTTCTCTTACCGTCCAGTACCCCACCACTGACAGACTCCCCAAGAGTCAAGCAGCTGTACTGTGCCATTGCCGCTTGGCTTCCACAACTGAGCGTCTCCAGTTTCACTGCTCCTTTGGATAAGAAGGATACAAAAGCTTTCAGTCCCTACAGTGCAGCTGAAGGGCTTGTTTCTCAGGCTACTCATGCCTCTTGATTTCCTCTCCATGGCTGGGAAGAGAACAAAAAGACAACTCTCTGTTTCCTGCCAAACACAGGGAGACTCAGCACTGCCCTGGTGCTGGTATCCTGGTCAGCTGGGGAAGCCAGGCCAGCTGTAGGCAAAAATGCTGCATCCTAGGTGTGCATGATAGCCACACTTGTGGCACATGGGGGGACCTCCACGTCCCCACAGGCACTCCCAAGTTCCCAGTGCTCTGAGACCATTGCAGAAGGACTGTTTCAGACCAGGACTGCTCTGACAAAGCATCTGAAGAGAAAAGATGTTTATCTAAATAAACAGCTTGCCACAGCCACTCCAACGCTGCAGGCAGGCTCCAGAAAGCTGTCTGTCACACACGTGGATCGTTAAGCTTGTAGCAGCCCAGATGAGTTTTCTGTTTCTCAGCTGCTCCCAAGGGTGCTGCTCATCCCAGGAATGGGATACCCGGTTCCCGCCCACTGACCCAGCACTGCACAAGCAAAGTCACAGCTATGTGGTGACCCTCACACGCAATTCTGCATGTGTTCATGGAAAGCAGACACACTTTCCTTCTCACAGGGCTCAAGTAGCGTGTAGTAACTGCTTAAACCAATGGCACTTACAATCCTAATGATTCCTTTCCTCCTCTCCTGCTCTGGTGCAAAGAAGATCAAGTTACTCATCAGGAGCTCTCAGTGTTTTCCACTTCTTTCCCACCAAATGGCTCTCACATCTAGCCAGAGACTTCTGATACCTGCCTCCCTTTAAATTTGGATGGAACCAGGCAGGGAGTGAAGCCTCTTCAAGGGCTGCTTTGGTGACAGTTGTTCTACTGCAATGGAAATAGGTGTCATGGGATCAGAGTGGCACAAACCTTCCTGGAATAATATATAAACCAAATAAATATTGAAAAACCCAGAGCTGCCAACAGCCAACTTCATACTTTTTGATAGCCAGAAAGATCTAAGGACAAACACTTGGCCCTGCTGAAAGAGGGGATTTCCATTGATCTCAAAGGTGCCAAGTTTTCAATAAAAGTTCATTTTTTTGATGCTCACCTATATTCAGTTTCTACATGTTCTGGAGGCATTCACAGAAGTACAAGTCAAACATGAAGAAATCTATCTCTGCCCCCAGTTTATGACAATGCATTACAGGAAAGGGACCTTTATATTATGTAATGGAACAAGTTTAATAAAAAGGATTTTTTAAATCAAAATCTTCACAGTAGCACAACTGCAGCCTAAAGTATGTGAAAATACCAGAATGCAGTAATCAGATCTGAGGGGAAATCTCTTTCAGAGTCTCAGTCTCAGTAACTGAATAAAGAGGAGAATTTAAAAACAGTATTCATTGCATCTGTGCTCTGTCACATGCCCTTCACAAACAGCCTCTTATTAAATTACATGCATAGTTAATCTATTAAGTGTAGCAAGAAAGAAACCATATAGCATCATATTTTCCCTTCTAGGATACTAATTGTAATTTCTTTCTCATTATAAAGGTCATTTTATAGTTTGTCCTTGTGCTATTGGGAGGGGCAGGAGGTGAATCCTGAGCCAGAGGCAAGCAAAATGCTCTGGTTTAAGTATTGCAGAGATGTACTAACATCTTTTACAGAAGGGAGAGCATGTGTGTGTGTTTGTGTGTCTGGAAAACGTCACTGCTCAGAGGCAATCTGGTGCAGCTTGGCAAGCTGCAAGCACCATGCCCACATTGCCTCTGTGCAAATGGTGTTAATTCCTGTGGACATCCCTCACCATTAAAAGTGTGGCAGCTGATAAACAGCAACGTTTACACAAGATAACTCCCAGTAATGCTTTCAAAATAAATGCTAGGATTGGTACCAAGAGCAGAGTGATCCTGTGCTTTAAGGTGGAAAGGAAAAGGTCTAGCCCTCCAGAAGTAATTACTCACGTGGCTGTTGGATTGCAATATTCACTGATTGCATGGCACATGTATTTCTTTTCACAAATAGCCTATGGGTTATACATCTGAAGACAGAGTCCTGCCAAATGAAGCAGGGGGAAGAGTAGAAGTAGCTCAACTCCTCCTGTTGAGCTCCTATCCTCCTCAATAGAGTAATCCAGCTCAACTACATGCCAACTCTTTTGGCAGGGGCAGTGGTATGTTTTTCTGCTGCTTCAATTTTTATCATCTCCACTGATGAGTTAAGTTTGGTCATGGGAGTGGTATGGCAGGTAAAAAAAAGGGAGAGGGTGAAATTCAGGAGAGGTAAATGTAGGGAAGGGCGTGGTGGAGTGATGCTGAGGGGAGAGGAAGGGAAGGAGAGGCTGGGAGCCAAAAGCCATGTAACCTTGAGGATGCTTCCCACCTCCACAATGAAAGCAGTGCCAGCTTTATTGCAAGGATGTCACTGAGAGGAGGGGTTTGGCAACATAATTTATGAGTCCTGCTGCTAGAGATTCCTCTTGGTAATTTTCTCCTTAGTGTGTTATGCATACCAAATGCTTCCCCCACAAAAGCGGATAAAGTGCTTGAATGCCACAGAGATCAAGATACAACACCTCCTGCTTCACCTCTGCTGCTTCAAAGGCTAATCTGGAAAACTATTATGCAGAATTTTAATTTGTCATCTATATTTTAAAATAATGACTAAACAAACCGTCTTTCATAAAGTAGGAGGGCTTATAAAACAGAGGATTCAAAAAAAAGTGTACAAATGCTTATTCTCAGTGTACCATATAAAATTACAGTTTTATCAGCTGTAACTGCATGTCTAAGATAGAATTTCACATCTCTAAACAAATTTTTCATGTAACATGGTAGTTATAGTCAATTAATAAGTTATTCAATAAATATTTTAATTGATGTTTAATTAACCCGCCATGGAATGCAAGTATATTTATAGCTGCTGCTAAAAACACATTTCTAAACAGTAAAATAATGGTATTTTACAGAAATCGGGTACATAATAACAGTGCAATTATACTCCTAGCTGCAATGTGCATAATTTGTGATCTTTTAGGTTAATTCTGCCGGGCTGCACTCCAGTACTCAGCAGCAGCACTCTATGAGCAGCAGTATCTCTGTGAGCCAGTGGCTCCCTCTTGCCCCTGTGCCCACTCCTTCAGCCAAGGACACATGCAACAAAGCACGAGTACACCTGAAAGGACAATCCTGAATTGCTTGGAGGGTGCAACTGTGTGAAAGCAATCAAAAACCCCAGTTATGGCACTCAGCTGAGGGCTAAAAGGGAGTTTCAGGCACAGAAGTCCAAAAACGTGATGCCAGATTGCAGCTGCTGCCTAGTGCTGGCAGTGCCAGCATCCCTGAACACTTGGCTTTTTTTCCTTAAAAAGGAACTGCTGCTGTGCTGGGAACCATCAGGGCTGGATGATGCAGGGCAGTCAGCCTCCATCCTGAAGCGTGTGTGTTGAGCTCCCTCTTCTCCCTTGGGAAAATAAAACCTCCTCCTGCTTCCCACCTGACTTCCTGGACCTTCATATTACCCTGAGAGGAAGGCATGGGGCACTCTTATCCTCTTGGTGAAAGCAGATCACCTTTGAAGAAAGGAGTGATCTGGGGCTGAGGACATGGTAGGGTCTGAGCACAGCCTGTGCTGGGAGCTCAGGAGTGGTCAGGTTGGGAGCAGGGGGCTCCCCCATATGGGTTCAGCCAAATAAAGAAGAGAAGGCAGTGTTGTGGGGAAATGCCTGAAGGCTGTTCCTTCTTTGATGTACTGACACACTGTGTATTTACAGTTCTGACAGCTTCTGCACTCAGCATTGTGCACAATTAAGGGTCAATGACAGATGAAAAGCAGATGAAAGCGTGTGAGGGTAAGAGGGAGAGAAGGGGAAGCTGCTTCCCTTGAGGAGTCAGAATATGAGAGTGGAGCCTGTTCCGCTACAAAGGGTCAGTCATCAGACAAAAGGGAAGCTCTTGGAAAACTTGGTGATCATTCTCCAGTGTCAATATTTATTATAGAGGAGCATGCCTTGCCCTGTCATGTATTATCTGGACATGACCAATTAAATACTGTAATAAAGACAATTCCCATTTGTTCTATATAACGAGACTGTCCATCTGTGTTGTGAACTCAGTAATGACCTCACCAAAGCTGCATGCCTGAGTGGTGAAGATCATTTCATATTGCTTGGCTTGTGGAAAATTCTGTAGGACTCAGATTTTCAAAGGCAAGATTTTTCAAATATTTCATCACACTTTGGGTAAACATAAACTGGGGAAGAAAACAGATGCAAAGCTGTATGCATAATGTCACTGTTTAATTCTTCCCCTGTATTCTCTCTGGAGCTATTCATATTTGCTGTTGAACTTTAAAGCTGTGTTTCTACCTTGTTAAAATGATTCTGTCTTAGTAGTGACTTGTAATGTAGCTGTCTGTACTCTCCCAAACTGCTGCCAGCTATGATTTCCCAGGTGCATTGTATGTGAAACTGAAAACCCAGAGTTATGGCCCTTTGTGATTCTATGGCCATGAAAGTGGGCATTGCATGTGCTGACATCTATTGTGTTCTGCTGCAGTGAAATAAAGGAAGAAGAAAAAAAGAAATCTTACTGGCACCAATGTCGAGATTAGTGCTTTGAATAGTAAACAACAAAATCTAATTGAGCATGTTAGCTTGTCTGCTCTGATGGCTCCTGGACCCCTGGTGTCCAGTATTTAAGTAAGTAGGCAGGCAACAAGGGATGCAGAGTGTCTGTGTGATGCAAAACCAAATCAGGTTAAATTAAACAGGATGACATGGAGGAAAGTCATTCTCCCCCTGTACTCGGCACTGGTGAGGCCACACCTTGAGTGCTGTGTCCATTTCTGGGTCCCTCAGTTTAGGAAGGATGTTGAGGCGCACAAACATGTCCAGAGGAGGGCAACAAGGGTGGTGAGGGGCTTGGAACACAAGCCCTGTGAGGAACAACTGAGGGAGCTGGGGTTGTTTAGCTTGGAGAAAAGGAAGCTTAGGGGACACCTCATCACTCTCTAGAAGTACCTGGAAGGAGGTTGTAGCCAGGTGGGAGTCAGTCTCTTCTCCCAAGCAGCAACTGACAGAACAAGAGGACACAGTCTCAAGCTGCACGAAGGGACGTTTAGGTTAGACACCAGGAAAAAATTCTTTACTGAGAGAGTGATTGGGCACTGGAATCGTCTGCCCAGGGAGGCAGTGGAGTCATTGTCCCTCAATGCATTTAAAAAAAGATTAGACGTGGCACACAGTGCCATGGCTTAGTTGAGGAGGAGGTGTTAGGCTATAGGTTGGATTTGGTGATCTCTAAGGTCTCTTCCAACCTGGTTTATTCTGTGATTCTGTGACTGTTAAAATGGTAATATCTATGCATTGGCAGGGTATCAGCTGGTATCACATCCATTCAGAGGGATGCAGTACCTGCAATGTGATGGAGGGTGAGGATGGGGATCTGCAGTAGAACTGCAGGAACTTTGGACAGTATTTGTATGTGTGGCCTTCTGGGTATTCCTGTGAAGAGAAGCAGGACATCCCTACACAGTGATTTGTAGCTCTGACAGAGCTCAGCCCCTGGGCTGAAGCAGCCAGAACAGCGGGAGCTTCAGCACTGAAAGCAGCATAGGTGACTGTTTGACCCAGATAAGGGGCTTTTTATCCCTCTGGTCTCTGAAGGCCACAAACACAACCTGGCTCCAAACAAATCAGCCCTGCAAAGGCGCTGCAGAAAACAGGACTTGGCTTCCATGTGCATGAACCTTCAGGTGATATTTGACATCTCCTCGGTTAAACTGCAGGTGAGCCCTTGGAGGGAGGAGGTACCGTGGAGAAAAATGCCACTGGTGACAAGAATGTCTCTGCCAGATTCAGTGGATGCTGGCTGATGTGCCACATGAGGCAAAGCAGCACCAACATGGCCACCAAGCCGATAGTGCACCCAGTGCAATTGCTCCACAGCAGCAATCTGGAGGTAAAGACAAGACAACTGGGCCTTTAATTATAGCCCAAAGAAGAAGAAACACTGTTGATTCTAATGGAGTTCAACATGGGGCTGAATTTCACCCATTGTTCACCATGTTTGAGATACAAACAGGCTTTTCTCGAACATCCATAATTTCTTACACCACTGAAGTATAAGTATGTTTATTGTGGGCAACGGTAAGAAAACAAGTCACCATTTATAACTGAATTTCCTCCTATCCTGTTTGCTGCAACAACCTTAGGTATTCATGGGCTGGGGCATGTACAGTGAATGCTTACATCTTTGTTCTCCCAAGGCCACGCCACAGCTGGTAAGATTTATGCTATGTTGTGCCAGTAATTGTGCCTCCCAGGAAAAGCCTTTCCCACTGTCCACCAGCAACAGAAAGGACCCAGTACAACAATTACTTGTCATTTACTATTTTGTTATAAAATGTTTCAAACAAGAAGCTCCTCTGCTGTATTAAAAGGGGGTGGCGAGGCATGCTGTGTATTCTTTAACAGTGGGGCTATATACATGTGGTCATGATAGAGATATTGAAAGACTGGGAAAGTATAAATGCACTCAGGACTAAAAGAAAAGTAAAATATAACTGGGGAAGAGATAAAATCTAAATAGAGAAATGAAAAATAAGTTACTCAGTTGATGGAAGCACATGGAGATCGTCAAAAGAAAAGAAAGATCAAATTTAGTCATATAAATGCTTTTGTCCTTGTGGACAAGAAAAGGGCACCTGCTTTGCACACAGCTTTTTAGCTTTGGATTTATTAGTTTATTTTGTAATTGCATTTTAACCTACTTAGGGAATATCAAATATGAAGTTTAAAGCAAGCCACCCAATTCTTTCTGAAAGGCAGAAGGCAATACTTTAACCTTGTCTTTGTCCAGATTCTGCTGAGTGTGTAACTCTAATTAGATTCATAGCTCACATTAATTTTGTAGTACCAACAGCTCAGGAGTCACATCAATATTTCTCAAACTTTCCATATGAAAACTATTCATAATTCAGTGTTCATTGATTTTTAAGACTGATGACATTTGAGTTGCTGAGAAAGTAAATGGGGTTCATTTGGGGTCATGTCCTTAATCCCTGCGTGTAAATGGTATCTGGCTTCTGCTGCTCCTTCCCTCAACTCAGAGATGAGCAATGTAATTTAGCATGACCTAATTGCTACTGCAGTCCAGGGAGCCAGAGAAATAACATGTATACTTTCTTAAAGAAATTCTTATACAGGCGTGTTCTCAAAAGCCTCAACTTGCATATAATGCACTGGGAAAAGATAGTGGGGGCAGTGCAGAAAGTTTCTGGAGGTGTTATTTTTGCTGGCTGGGTTGAGTACATCCCCTTGCTTCACACTGGCTACAGCCAAGAAATGCAGAGGCACAGCTATGGAGCAGTCTGACCTCCCCTTGCTTCCCAGTGCAGTCTGTTCCCGTCAGCCAACCCCACAAGAATCAGCAGGAGAGCGGACTCTCCCCAGTCTCAGACCCTGTGTGCTCCATGCAGAGGGATATCAGCTAGGTTTGGACCTGCCACACAGCTCATGCCACCTGGCAGATTTTGGAGTTGCTGTCCAATAAGGATGGATTTCAATTTGATACTGTGGATGGATGTAAGGAAAAAAGATTTTTTAAAAAAAGGCCAAAAGCACTGGCAAACAAAAAATATGATTCTTCTGGTTATAAGAGTCTTTCATTTTGGTGGGTTCATGGAAACAGCTCCATAAACCACCTTTATGGATGAGAAGACAACATTTTGAAGTCAGGGAGCTTCCTTTCAGTTCCCTAGAGCACTTCTATGAGCTCAAATTTGATTTTCAGACATGGTGAGTCTTGCCTAATACTGTCTAAATTTAATCTGAGTGGCAGGCAACCTGCATCCTTGAAGATCACACACTTATTTAGGTTCTTAATGTAGTTCTCCAAATATTTTGTTCTTCTTGAGCAATATGAAAGAGTTCCACTGAGCCTCATCTTAACAAATTGCAATTGTGCTCAGCATGTCAAGACTGGTTATGCTGAGCTTGTTTCTCCCTGGGACCAGCTGCTTCTCCTAGGCCATTGGAAACACTGCCCTCAGCAGAAAAGTGCCAGGCAAAGCAGACTAAATACACTTCACCCCTGAAAGACTCTTTTTTCTAAGGGTAGACCAGCTAGGAAAAACCAAACCCTTCTACTTCTTGCTGTAGTTATCTTTGAGGAGGGAAATAATTTCCTAGCACTCTTAATCACTCACCAGGACTTGTTCTTTAAATGTTTGTGCTACCATCTTCCTGAAGACCCAAATTATGCAAGGAGTACTGTGCTAGAGGCAGTAGGTGCCTACAATAATACCATTTTAGACTACATTGAGAGATAAGAGTTGGGAAAACATGACCATCATGAAGAAGCAGAGGGAGGCTTGCATGGGTTCCATGGACTGGCTGTGTACACAGTTTTAGGTATGTTTGTAAGTGTCTAAACAAATATTCAGTTCAACAAGAAGGGTAAGAAATCTGATTTAACTGTGTAAATATGCAGTCAGATACTGTGTCTAGAAAAGCAAGTGATTTCTGATGCAAGCAGTCATGCACAATTTTGAGTAATGACTGATTTTCATGTTATGTAAATTGGATCTTCTAGATACTATTCTCTCGATAACACATGGTTAAATTTAACGTCAAAACTTAAAACTAGTCTCAAAGCTGTTTACATGGTGATGTATTATGCTCATGAAGGCATGATTTCTACTGTTTGCTGGTTGCTTTCAACATTCTGGCTACAGAAAAAACTAGTATTTCTGCATTGGTAAAATGTTTTATAATTCATATTTGAGGGAGTAGCAAGCAAATAAAATTTAAAAAAAATAGATGTGCTAGATTCATACTAATAGAGAAAAATACTATTTCCTTCTCTTGAATTTTGTCCAGCAGTATTTACAAATTGTTCAAAATGAGGCAACGTGAACCCTCTGTGCCAGTCTTCTGCTTCCTTTTGAGAAAGTCTTCGTGATCAGGACAAATAAAGCCAGGTGAAATTGAGAAGTTTGCATTCAGAGCCTTGTCAAAGCAGACACCTACACAGAAACAATAGCCTAATTTTACCAAACTGTGACATATACCTTGTAAATCTTACATGTATGACAGAGGTGAGAAAATGCCTAACATACCCAAACTGTGATGCTGCAAAACCAGAAAGCTAGGAGGAAAGAGCTGGGAGACCTACATTTATGCAAAAATAACTGGCTTTCAAATCATTTGTTAAGGTGTAGAGTGTAAAAAGTTTACAAAAAAGTACAAAATATAGAACACATAAGGCAAAACTATGACAAATGGCAGATGTATTAGGAAGTGAACTGAAGTATTTGTAACCAATGAAAAAGCTCCCCTCTGCACAAAATCATAGAATCATAGAGGCTAGAAAAGACCTCTAAGATGGGTTATGTTCTTGTTTTTCCTCTAGTCATGGCAGTCATGACTGTTCTCAGTATATCTGGAGTGTCTTTCTGCAAACAAGGAGAGCAGGGGTGTACATTTCAGTCTGACAGCTCAGCAAAAGGAGTTAGAATGACCTCTAGCTTTGATAGTTCCACCTGAAGTTCCAGGAAATTCCACATGAACATGAGGACTACTTTCTTTATTGTGGGGGTGATGAAGCACCAGCACAAGATGCCCAGAGAGGTTGTGGAGTGGAGATACTCAAGAGCCATCTGGACACAGCCCTGAGTAACCTGCTCTAGGGGACCCTGCTTGAGCAGGGTGATTGAACCAGATGACTTCCAGTGGTCCCCTTCAACCTTACCCATTCTGTAGTTCTGTGAAAGCAAACAATTATTAGAATGTCGCTCTGGAAATATTCATCAGGAAAGGTGCAACTTCAAACTAGTTGAGCACAGCACATGTTTACATGGTCAAAATATTCTTCAAAAGGAAGCTTTCTGAACAACCATCAACCTCTGTAAAGGAGAGAAGCATCCACCCAGCCAGGAGCATTTGCATCCAGACATTCCTCCTGATGCCAAGTCTCAGAAATCCTTCTCCTCCACACAGGAGCACAGTATCAGCTCTGTGCACCTGGGGAGACTTATGCTCAAAGTCCTGCACACAGGGAAGGGTTTTTCTTTTGCAAATTTTGAATTGCCAGAGTACTTGAACAAATAAAATGTTCCCTTAATATCAAATCAAAGTCAAATCAACTGATGCTTTTCTTTTCTAATACCAAAAATGAGGTTCAGGGTGCTTCAGGCATCTTTGCTTATGCACATTATTACAGTGTATTCCCTTCAGCCTCCTTGTGGGTTTAAACTATTCATGAAAACATACCTTCTCCATCTGTGGATGTGGAAGATGACACATTTTCAAATGAAAGGTCTACTTTGTAATGCAAAAACACTGTTTGTGGCAGAGAGAGTGAATAAGCAGCCAGGGTGTGGGTTGGCACAGGTAACAAAATCTGTTTCAGTGTCTGCAACTGTCCTGATAGAGAGATTTTTGCATACCAGGCTAGAAGACCAGTGGAAGAGCAATAAGAAACAGCAGAGGTTCAGTAGAGCTGGTCTAAACTCTGTCTGGCTTAGCGCTCAGGATAAGTCATGTCATTATTATACACAACAGTAAAGTATGAAGCAGTAGCGTAGGTAATGATCTGTGCTTGTAGAGTTTTTGTGTAGCTTCTCAATCAGGCTGTATTTGAGATCAAGAATACACTATAAAACACAGAGGATATATATAGCAAGTTGTAGACAGAGATCACTGGAGCATTTACCCTGTGGTTTCCTTTCTACTCCCACCGCCCAGTTCTTAACATACCAGCCAAGAGTCAGTGAGGCCACAGCTGTCCAGATGTCGATCTTTGGGAACTCTCACTTCAGATCCCCACTGGTATGAGGATCACTAAGACACCAAGTCTCTGCCCTTGGAGGTGTTTGGCCACCAGCCTGCTTTGCAATGTATCAGCACGCCTGTTGTGCCCAATTAAAGACATGGTTAGGGTTAGACCTAACATTGTGTGCTTTTCCAGGAACTCTGTGGACATCAGGTGGAGACATCTTGGAGAACCAGTCCCATCTCCATCTCCCTGCCGTGCTCTGGGTGTGCCTGACATTTTTTAATGTGATCTAGGTGAAGTACCTTAATTTGGGGAGAGAGAATAAGACACAGGAGTTGGAGTCCTCTAGGGAAGGTATGTTGCTCGCCTGCTGGAATTAGCCCCTTCAATTAGAAAAGAGTGTTTAACCTCAGACATTGACTGCCAGGCATTCCAGGCTGATGTGAATTCATCTGAAAACTGTGACTTTTTGTATTACAGTTTTACACATGTATACAAGTTCATATAAGATATAATCACAATCTCTGCCAAAAGTAAGTTTGTGAATAAGTTTGTACAAGGGCAAATGTAGCTTTGGGCAATGTTTAGAGGTCTGAGCCCTTCAGACAGCTCCCCAGATTACATTCAACCTGGAAATCAATAGAAAACGATGTGCTGTGCATGCAGAAGTTAGCATGTGCAGGCCAAAGATGCAAAACCACACTGAAGTTACAGTAGTTGTAATCACAGGAGGATGATGGAATGCTGCAGGCATTGTTCAGCTCTGTCATAGCTGAATGTGAGCCTGAGGACATTAACTTGGCAGTAAGGTCCTGGCAGAGAGAAGGGTATCATACAACCCCACGGACACAGCACTTCCCCTCCTTAATAGCATTCTCTTCACACTTCAACCTCCTGCCTCTACCTTTCCTTTATTATGTGTTAAGCAATTTGAGGCAGAAGATGCAGAAATTACCATCAACTGGATACATCTTTCAGACTGTATCAGTTTGAAAACATTCCTCACTCTGTGTCTTCTGTATCTTATTAAACACAATGAAGAGTGTTGCTCTCTCACCCAGGAGCCTGCCAGTGCATGGACAGCAAACTGTACCTTAATGTGTTATGAAATCCATAGCCCTGAAGTGGGAGGAACACTGCCTTCATAAAATACTAATTTACCTGGCTCTGAAACCATGCTTTCCCCTGGTCTTCCCAGATCTGCCCTGCGGAGTCCCTTTGTGTTCGGTCTATCCTTTGCCCAAGCATTCCCTGCTCTTCCTGAATCCTTCAGTCTCCCCATCTCTCTTCCTCACTCACACATGTCCGCACCAAAAAAAAATTGAAAGAAGCAGTGCAAAGGCATTACAGATGATTTATGTCAGGCTGGGTGCATCAGAAGAACTCACTGGAGCAAAAAGGCTCTGGATCAGGAAGAGGTCAACCCACTATTTCAAGTGCTGTCACTGATCCAGGCACACATTATGACTGGTGACATCAGTGAGGTGCATTCATGCATGTACCATTATATGCAGCAGAAACAGAGGCAGCAAGGCCCCCAATTCCACCTAAGCTGCAATGGGATTTGGGCACCTAACCCTCTTAAATCCTTTTGTAAACACCAGTGTAAATGTCTTTGCTGCAAAGTAAGAAAAAACTCTCCTGTCAGTAGAGCACATCTTTACTGGTTCTTAGATTGTGCCAATACTGTGCAACATAACACCTCTA
Source organism: Climacteris rufus (assembly GCA_013398175.1). Classification (NCBI taxonomy): domain Eukaryota; kingdom Metazoa; phylum Chordata; class Aves; order Passeriformes; family Climacteridae; genus Climacteris; species Climacteris rufus. The sequence goes on from VZRZ01008578.1 coordinate 81,078, forward strand.
ATTAATAGCAAACACTCCTCAGATGCCGGCTATGCCTGACTCTGTGTATGTGACAGAAAGGAGGGCTGAGTGAAAGCATGTCTTGAATTTTGCCCTGTAAGTGAAAAAAATGTGAGGAGAGACTTTTTTTCATCACTAGAATTTAGAAACCCACTAAAAATTAATAACATAGAACTGAGGGTGTACTAAGTCAAACACAGTAAGGGACTTGTGCTGCTGGATGCATCATTCATGTCCTTCTTTCATTAATATGACACAGAAGCAATATCACTTTACACTTCTGGAATAAGTTTTAGCACCCAAAGTAATTTTATAAGTATTAGTCTCATAGCAGCTGTGGATATAGGGCAATGATCAAGCAGGGAACTGAGTAAAATCTCCTTTTTCCCCGGAAGTAGGACTGTTCTGGAACACCACCATCAGCCTATCCCCATGTATTGAACATGAGGGGTTTGCATGTTATTTTTAGCTCCTACCCCTTATTAACACTGAAAAAATACAGATAACTCCATGGTTGCTTGAAGTCCGAGGTTTATTTTGTTCTTTCCACCATAAGACACAATGATCACTTGGAAGAACCAGAAAATAATCTTGATAGAACAAAGAAAGAAAAGCAAATATTTCTCTCCATGACCTCAAAGCCAGTATCTACTGAACTGTGAGCCCTGAAGCAGATGAGTGAGCACAGCAGTGAAAGAGCTCTTAGAGGTGCCTTGATCTGCCTGAGCTGCAGCAGTCACCATTAGCAACCACTGCAGTGGAGGCTGCATGACACCAGCGACAGGGGCAAACGGGGAGATGCCTGATGATTTAATACAGCAAGAGACAGTGGAATGCAGAAGTCTATATAGACCATAGTGTGCTGTCTTTCCACTTCTTTTAATATAGGTACTGTGAGTCTTATTTTATAACTTTTAGAAAAACTAAAAAAGAGGGATTTCCTATCCCTCACACCTCAAAGCACAGCTGACCTCTGACCCACTTGCCTGGACTGTCCTGTCTGTCTCGGAACAAATCCTGCATTTAGCAGAGCCAACGTGGCAAGGGGTTTGACACAACCAGCACGAGCTTCCAGTCACTAACATAAATCAGACTCCAGGAGAAGGGCTGCTGATTTAGCTCAAGCTCTCTTCTCTGGCTTTACCTTCTTTTATGAATGGTGCATTCCCATGTCTGACAGCAAGCCTTGGTATCAGCAAAGAAATGAACTTCTTTATATACAGCAGCAAGTAACAGCCACAGCTCTTGTCAAAAAGATTGAGTTAATGACAGAGTCCAGAAAATATTTCTTCTAGAGATTCTTGTCTCTCTTCCCAGATCTAGGACAGTCTGGTAAATATTCTGATTTCTGGATTCTTATTTGACTAACAAAAGCTGTTAGCTTGTACATATATCCTTTTTTTTTTTTTTTCAATCTAAGATACATAATAAGGATGCCAGAAGAGATTATTCCCCTAGAAGGAATATTCCTCTAAAATAATAAACTATATTAACATATAATTTTAAAATATTCCTCCTTAATGACTCTAGCATAGAAAATGTTACATTTTGCCCAGCCTCAGATAGACCAGACATGTCCTTTAACATAACGCTTTTTTTTTTATCAGTAGAGAGTAGCTTTGAGGAGAAACTGAAATATTGTTTTTTAATTCAAAGGTTTTACTAAATGTATAAGCCAATCAATTTGAGACATTTGGAAATAAACTCGACAAGATCCAGTAGGAGTCCTCGACTGTCTTTCCTAGTTGCAATTTTTTTCATTGCAGTACCAGATTAATTTTGACTGTGAATCTGCCTTCACTTATTTTACTACTCATTTAAGACTTTTTCTATTTTCCTATTCTTCTGAGGTTCAAGAGATTCTACTTTTTAGTAGAACTAGAAGTCCCTGCTTTTAGCTTATATGAATACCAGCAGAACTGGTGGTGGTAGCAGATTTTGTGCTCTGTCCCATCACCTGGAGGAGGAGATGGTCAGCACTTCAGATGGTGTGCACATACCACTTTACATTACCTCAAATATCACTACTGCAATGTGACCACATCTTCAAAATCATGTTCTGTTTAGTGAAAATTACCTGCATAAAATGGATTATTAGGTTAGTGTTAAAGCCCTTATTTTGTTGCTTTAAGGATGTAAGTGTAATTCCCCTCCCTCACTCCCTTCTTTCCCTCCCCTCCCTTCCCTCCTCTTCCTCCCCTCTCCTCCCTCTTTTCTCTCTAAAACTGAACTGTATCTGTTGTCAAAAACTTTGCTTTCATAATTATTTAAGGGCAATTTATTCTGTAATCAAGTAATCAAGTTGTGTAGAGGGTGGAGGGAACCCCAGCACACACAATTGCAGTTGCATCTACTGCTTGCTGTGTTTCAGCTGGGTAAGGAGAACTGACATTTTCAGTGTCTATCCACTGCCCATTCTCTGAGTAGAGCCAACACCAGTGCCTGTGTTTTTCCAGGCTGAAAAAGAATTCAAAGCCCCTGAAACAAGTTTGGGGTTCTTTTTCCCCTCAAGTCATTGAAGTCAATGGGATTTTATTGCTTGAAAGTCACGTATTTGGTTCAAAATATCTAGTGGCATGGCAACCCGGATTAGCTGAACAAGGTTTAATGTCAGACTATGCTGAAAAATAACTGCAAGGACCTACCCCTTTTTCCAGCAAAATGCCACTGATTTGGACATGGTTCTTGCCTGAATACTCTGCAAAGTAGGTGTTCTAGCTGTCAGGCAGGTATATTCCAAGTGTGCAACTTTTGCAATAGGGTGTTCTGGGTTCACATTTTCAAAGCATGCCCTCAGAGCCTGGCATTTTGGTTATCTTTTCAGAGAAACAGAATATGCAGAGATGTGTGTGGTTTTCCCTTTATCAGTGAAGACCTTTTTAAAACACCTTGCTACTGGCCAAGCTGATTGCAAAATTAGAAAAAGCATAAATGGAATGATTACAAGACCATAAGGAAAGAAATAATTTGTTTAAAATAGTGAAATCTGCTTCTAGGGCCTATGCCAAAAGACACTTCTGGCAAGCAGATAGAAGCCTGGCACCAGAGAATGGTTGAGGTTGGAAGGGCCTCAAGAAGTCATCTGGGTCTAAGCCCCCCGATCAAGCAGGAACAGCTAGATCAATCTGCTCCAGGGTATGTCCAGGTGGGTTTTGAATTTTTCCAAGGATAGAGACTCCACAACCCCTACGGGCAAACTGTGTCAGTGTTTGACCACCCTCACTGTAAAAAATGTTTTCCCGTGTTCAAAGGGAATTTCATATATAATTTATGCCCATTGCCTCTTGCCCTTTCTCTGAGCACTAGTAAGAGCCTGTCTCCCTGTCTTCATTCTCTCCCATCAGGTATTAGTACACATTGATGAGATCTCCTTCCCTGAGCTTTCTCTTCTTCAAGCTGAACAGTTCCAGCTCTCACAGCCTCTCCTCACAGGAGAGGTGTTCCAGTATAACAATCATCTTAGTGGCCCTTCACGGGACTCTCTCCAGTATGTCCATGCCTCTTGTACTGGGAAGCCCTGAACTGGACAGAACACTCCAGGAGAAGCTTCACCAGCACTAAGCAAAGGGGAAGGATCACTTCTCTCAATGCTTTTCCTAATGCAGTCAGGAGCACCACTGGCTTTTTTTGCTGTGAAGGCAGACTGAACATTCATGCTGTCCACCAGGACCCAAGGTCCTTCTCAGAAAAGCTGCTTTCCTGCTGATCAACCCTTAGGACCCAACTTGCAGGACTTGGCATTTTTTCTTATTGAAGAAGTAAGTTTTGCTTACAGCCCCCCAGATGTTTACCAGTGTATGCAAGGGATATACTTTAGTTGTATTTGTAGAGTACTTCTCATGTACTTGTCATCAGCAAAGTGCCACTTTCCCTCACAATAACCTGACATATGCTGGGCTGGAATAATTTTTGCCTCTCCCAAGCCTGTATTTGGCTCTGCATAGTTCCTCCTCATGATGAATGCAAGCAACACATACTCCTGCATTGGCAATAACTGCCTCGTTGAGAGGGTGGTAGACAGTATCACTATACCCCCAAAATGAGATTAAAAACAAAACAGGGAGATTAGAAACAGCTGTTGGGGGTGTGGTGATGATGGGGTGGAAAGAGGACACTCCCAAGGCAAATATGACTTCTGCATCATGGTTCAAACCAAAATAAACCAAACTAATAATAGAGGAAACTAAAGGGATAGTCACTGGATATAAAATGTGACTCAGACTGTAGTGAGGGACAGGACAGGTGGTGCCGGATACTGGACAAAAAGCTGTTTATCCTGTGTGGAGAGGTGCTGTGAAGGCTCTGATGGCCCCAGAAGAGCTTCACCTGTGCATTCCTGGACATCACCTCCACATGCAATGCCAGAGTGAGGAGCGGACTAGGAGGGACTGTCTCCAGTTCCACTTACATCTCTCTGCTCCCCTGGAAGCTGCTCATCCCAGATCACCACAAGGCTGCTGAAACATGGGCAAAAAGCTCCTACAGACTCTATTTTTGATCTGCTACCCAGTCCTGCCAACACAACCCCTTACTCCTCTCCACCTTCCAGTGTGGCTTCAGCCCCTTGCCTATCTGCTGCTGGCTCTTCTGTTTCCATGGAGCTGCTGCCGTGCCACTCCCAGCCATGGGGCAGGGGCAGAGCCAGTTTAGGTGGAGAGGCCACACCAGCACTGGGGACTTGTGCTCAGCCTGGTCCAGTCACTGCAGTGCTCCATCAGCCAAGAAATCTGTGCTTTTGACTACAGGTGTCATGAGGAGAGAGAAAGACTACTGGGATGAGTGACATCCAAGAAGAACTTGTAACCAGGCATGACTTGCTCACAGAGCAGAGCACTGAAAACTGGAAGCATCTCTAAAAATGGGCTCAAAGTAGCACAAATCAATCCCTATAAAAGCAAAGGTGGAGCAGAAGAGAAACAGTTATCAGTCTGTCCTCTGGTGTAGCCAATTCATTGTGGAATTAAACTCAGCAGAGCCTCTGTCTCCCAATTCCAGACAGCAATCAGTGACTGCCATAGGAGAGCTCACAGCTCCCAAGTCTTAGAGTGGAATGAATACAGAGTCATCACTTTTCCTTTGTTTAATGAAGAGACATCTTCATTAAGTGCACGTGGGTATGCATTACATGAGGTTTGGTTCCCAGAAATAAACACCAAGGTGCCATCATGCTAGTCATTAGCTTCTGAATTAAAAAGTAACATTATACAAAAGCTACTACAAACATTGATTGATTCACAGCTGGAGAAAACTTCTATTGTTCTATGGAAAGGGAGAAACTGGAGCAAAAATATGTTAATAGAGACTGTTGAAGTGGCATTGCTGACTATGCAAAGCCATGTGGGATTGTCACCAACCAGGCACCATCCCTTGACCAGGCTCTAAGGAAACTGGTGCAAATGCTGTGTTGCTTTGGGCATTTCATGTCAATGGTTCTTCTCTGTCAGTGTGCTCAGGGCACCCACCCTGTGAGCCCTCACTGCTGGTGGGCTGGCACTGGAGGGAAGCTGGCTCCACCATAAACTCCATAATTTTGAAGACAAACTAATACAACCCCATTGCCTCTAGTGTTAACTTCACACTGTGATTTCATTACATGCTTGATGAATTTACTGGCTGGATAATCTGAACCCATTGATTTACAGATTCTGGCTTAATTATAACCTTAATGTTATAATTCCATTGTTTCGTTTTCAATTAGTCCAGTATGACTGCAGTAAGTAAGCCCAGCAGTTAGGTTTCTGTGTTTATTTGCCTGTTTGTACTTAGTAAAAAAATGCAGAAAAAATGTGTGCTAATAGCTAGTTAGAATCCCAAACACTGGGAAAAATAGCCATAACAGATGCTGGATGTGTTTGGCTTTTTTTCCACAAGTAACTCATACAAGGCAGAAGATACCACCTCTCCCACACAGATAATGAGCCATGCTGACCAAAGGATCAAATGATTAATTACTGACAAGCCCCCACAACTTCACACTTTATCAAAGTGGTGCTGATTTCCCTGGCATAAGAGACAAAATAAAAACCACAGAAAATTAAGAAGAATCATCAGGAGAAAATATTCTCTGGCAAAAAGTGCACAAATCAGTGCGCTTTCAGAGAAATACTATTTTTAAAAAGGAGCAATAGTTTCTGAGACTTTTCAGGGATTTTCTTTGCTTCAGGTTTTGACAAAGGAGGAGAGGATCTGGACCCAGAAAGGAAGAAGGACTCGAAGTAATTAATTGAAGCAAAACTATTTTAGATGTATAGCTGTGTTGTAAGAGGCCCCCTGCACAGTACTCCGTTCTCCCACGTCAGAGAGAGTATTCCCATTTCCCTGACAATGCACAGAAGGCCATATCCTGCAACCTCGTGTCTCGGTGCCATTTACTGCTGGCTGCTTTTGTTTGCCACAGTGCCAGTGACAACTGCTTGAGCTTACTCTGCTGCTCTTTGTGCAGGTCTCTATGCAGAGAGGAGACTGGAGGCTCCCTCCTCCAGCTGTTGTCACAGGAATGAAATATTGCAGAGTGATTGCCTTGTATGCTGCACAGACTGGGGAAGTTCATGTCACTGCTTTGATCTTTTCATTATTCCACAGAGTCACTGCCTGACTATTGAACCACTTCTTGACAGCTTGGATTATTAGAAAGAGGGGCATTAATGCATTTAATGTATATACACGATCAGAATGCTGACTGTTGACAAGGTCAAAGAAAAATAATGAAATGCCATAATTAACAAAATATATTCGCCATTAAAATATGATGTCTCATTCTCTTGTCAGAGACACTAACAAGAAAAAATGACCTTATTAAAAGTCTTCATGTCCCTCTAAATCAAAGGCACAGTTTTTACAGTGCTGCTGGGCACAGGTTCTAACCAGCAAAACCTCTGGGAGATGTGGTGCTGTGAAGCACTGGGAGGGAGTGTCATACTGAATTAGAGATAGGGAACATTGCTGAAAGATCTGTACCAGCACTTGTGTTTGCTTTAAACCCACTCCAATCTGCAGCCCTCTGAACTGAAGTACCACAGCATGGCTAAAATGAGCCCTGCATGTGTGCTGCAGCAACAAATGATGGTAGGAACTAAAAGTAGCTGAAGCAAAACTTATATCAGCTAAAAGTAGCCAATAGTAAGCAGCATTGCCTAGTAGATCCCAGGGCAAAAGTTTTGAGTTTCTCTATCTTAATTTACAGCAGGCTATTTCCAGTCTTGATCCTTTCCATTACTAATTCTTCCTAAGTGCAGAAGAGGAAATTTACTATTCATTTATAGCACTTTTTGGATTCTGGAGAAGGGTGATGCCATGCAATCTGTTATTCTTACTGGCAGTTGGTGGCTTCTGGTATTTTGGCCTAAAATCTGAAAGCCCATTACAGGGTGTATCAACATCACAGCTACAAATAAATCTTTAAGGTTTGAAAAATATTTCTTCTCTGGCAGCGAAAAAACAAGCTGCTGTAACGTTAGTAGGAGGTTGAACTAATTGGAACTGCTTAATGCATGCTCAGCAACAGCTGGAATAACAGAAAGCTGTGTCTGACTAGGAACAGCAGATGTTATAAATTTCATCTGGTCAGATCCAATGGCTGAGAGGGAGGTCCTGCTCCACATCTGTGAAATATTCACCAGATTCCACATACAAAGTTTCTGAAGCTGACATTACCGTGGTCTTTAGAAACAGAGGAGCACATTTGCTCCAGAAATGTTGACAAAGGAATGTGTAGCTCTCAGGCAGCCTTCAGAATAGGATGAAAAAACAGTGATTGTGTAGAAAAACTTTATAAATGCCAATGGTGAACACCAATATGATTTTAAAAAACGTGATATGTGCTCCAAACATCACAATGTGCAATTTTACAGCCAGAGATTAGGCAATATTAAAATTAGAAACAAGTATGGGATTTTTATTACAGTAATTATGCCACTGCCATTTCTGGCATGGATGACATTAATTATACTCTGTAAAAAATGTCTTCTGTATCTTATGTGTTCATAAAAGACAAAGCTAGGTGGCATAAACCCACTGATGTTATCAAAGCCACACAGATAACAAGGACAGGACTCAAAGAGCACTTGCATGTCAGTTAGGTGGATTACAGGTATCTAACAGCAGCCTGCAAAAAACCTCCCAACAAGCCTCTATGCCCAAGACACCAGAAGTGTTTCTGGTTTTCCTCCAAACAAGCTGTGGGCAGAAGGATTCGTGGTCAAGTTCTGTACAGCATCCTGCTGCTGAGGGGATTTGGACAGGGAACAGGGACCCCAAACACAGGTTGTCCCGTGACCACCTCCCTAGTGCCAAGGCCAGGTGCTTGCCCCCTCCAACCCCATCAGCACCGGGCTGTCGAACAGAAGAAATGACAGACTGACAGGAATGAGCCTAAGGGTGGAAGGGGCAGAAGGGAAATCTTGCCCCTACGTGCTGCAGAGGGGAATGGGCATGCCTGGCTTCAAAGGCTTTTTACAGACCCCATGCGTAGGAAGGAAAGTTTGGTTCTGTATTTCTCTTCATGGAATGATTAAATTACCGTCCGTGCATTTTTATTGACTGTGACCAACCTAACCCATCTGACATTCATCCACAACAGCTTGGATGTATTTTCTGACAGATGTTCCCAAAATGTGCCGTACTCTAAGCTTCCAAGATGGTTCTGTTGCTGCAGGAGGGGGAGGAGGTGAGTGAGATGCAGTCAGGCACAGAGAGCTGACATAAACCAGGTCTCTGCAATCTGGTCTAGGCAACAGTAAGAACACTACTCTTCCATTATCCCCCAGTTTGTTGCAATCATGTTTATTCATTTATGCCTTCTGTTTATTTCTGCGAGGGCCATTGACTCTGGTTTTAGATCCAGTGGCACAAAGCTGCATATCAGTCCTGTGCTTTTTTCAGAGAGGGGAACTGCAAGGAAAGCTTCTTTCAACCAATATTATAATGAAAAACTAAAAAAAAAAATTGTCAAGCCATGACTTATGCTCCAATTTTATTGGGTGAGAGACATGTAGAAGAAAAAAATGTCTCGTTCCCAAGATGGTCAGAATTGGATCTAGATTTGAACAAAGTACCCTTCATGTTTTCCAGATATTCCTTCTGTTTCTCCCAGCTCCATGTGAGAAAGGAAACCAGTTTCTTTCAGCAAGAAAGTCATCTTATACCAGGTTCAAGTGCTCAGTGAATTTCAGCCTTAGTCACTCCAGATATTAAACTACTAGGAAGCACCTTGTGAACATTTCAGACAAGTTTGGTCTGGATTCAGACAAGCTGGATTTGGTGCTGCCTACAGTTGCATCCTGCTTTTAAGGCTTCTAATGCCACTTCCTTTGCTTTGGCTCAATGACTGGCCCTCTGCCATTATTTCCTGAGTTTTCTGCCCCTTTTCTTCTTCACAATAGCAGCAAACCTGGTACATGGGTGTCAAAAATCCCTTGGGCTTGCAAGAAGACAAAGCGAGTCACTGGTATTAACAACAACAACAAAAA